>JAODKC010000069.1:15419-39612 GCA_026777985.1 Mormyrops attenuatus | reverse complement strand
CAAAGCACCGCTCTTTTTTTGGTTTTGGCGGTGTAAACTAAAGCTACGGATAGCTTTATTTCCTTTTATTTCCCTGACTGTGATTGCGAGTGGAACTAGAAGATCCTCGTGGTAATTCGAACCCCATTTACAAGTTACAACACATTTTGATTGATAATGGAATGCGTTTTGTAACTTTTGGACCCGCTCGCCTGCCCGCCCGCCCGCACCCACGATATTTTAAAAATGTCTGCCCTAAAACCGCCCGCGACCTGCGGTTACCCGCGGGTCACGGGTCGACCCGCGCATCACTACTGGTGGTTGTCTAGAATCGCCACAGACAGGGAACAATGGCTAGCACAGTTGAAAGAGAGCTACTTTCTGAGGTGTGTCTCTTTGGTATAAGTATTTTTGCCCATGCCTCTAAAGTTGAAATCCCATGACCATCAAAATAATCATATCATCATTGGACCCAGGAGCAAGGCCTGGAAACTCAAATGCTATTTGGATGCTGCATGTCAGTGACCCATGGATGGGTAATGAAAAAAATCAAAGAACTAATCGTACAAATGGAAAACAAGTATCTTACAGATAAGTGTACAAATTACTGGCACCATCTATGCAACATTAATGGCATCAGAGCATTATCTCAGAAATACCTTCCATTAAACACTGAGCTGGAGCTGTAAGACTTCTTGCCATCCAGTCTGTCTCTCAGCAATGTTTACTCGTGTGGTTCATGGCTGGCCCATTTTACCTGAGATAATGCGGGTAATTAGTCTACGGCTGGACCTGGGGAATACTCAAAGGGGATTCTACCCTGCCCTTGGCTAACTGGCCAGCCAGGACGACTCAAGGCAACAGGCATGTGTGTTCCCTAAGGTTTTGTGACGACAAATATACCTTTAACGTGTGAGACACCAGCTAGTAGCACTTAAAGTGTCCACAAACTTTTATTCCCATAGTTAGCATTACTGTAAAAATCAAAAGCATTTTGGAAACCAGCTGTGCAAGTGGAGTGAGGAAAAGACAAAATTCAGGGATGATTAAGACGGAATGAGTCCAATATAGAGTTCAAAGTGAGTAATGATGGTGAGTCACTAATTGACAGTTGTTGTTTTATATAGGTCAACCTGCCAATAGCAAATTCCTGGTGATGCCCTCATGAATCCTAGTTTTAGGATGACATGGAGAAGATATAGATTGTATTTAAGACCCAAATATAGCATAAGATATGATAACAAACTTTACCTATGCTTAAGTGGCAGGATTCCAAGATACTGCAGGTGACAGTATGTCTCTCTCCAGGGTCATGGTCTGGGAACAAAAATATTTCCTCCTTGCACATCAACCTGCTACCCTCCTCAACGGTTGGTTAAATTCCTCAAGTCTGCTAGGATTTGACTAATAGTCCTGCTTTGGTCATTAGCTAAAACTGACATCCTTGCCTCAGGCCGCTGCTGATTAATTAACATCACCAGGTTAATTTAGTTAGGTGTTAAATGTGAGGCAGTCGTTGCTTCTCTAGTGCGATGTGATCTCGACGCCTCTCAAAAAGGAAAACATAGGCATCAGTAGAGACACCTGACAGCAGCAGGCCACCGAACCTGCCACGATTAGCAATGCCTGTGTTCCACCTGTCTTATGACCTGCACAGAAGTCACTGGGTCTATTTATTTATGTTACAGATATAAGAGCAATATAAGTAATATGAAGCATGCTTGTATTCCACATTTTGACATACAGGGACATACCACAGTAAATTTTAAGTACTAAAATACTATTACAGAGGTCATCTGACATGCGTCATCCAGTCTGACTCAGCTGAAGAGCTGGGCTGGTGCCTGATAAAACCTTAAAGGAAAACTGCGAGGTCAGAGAGTCAGCAGTGCTGAGCTGCTGCTATTTCTCAGCGGACAGGAAACACAAGAGGAAATAGAAAATATTAAAGAAAAACACCCCAGGTAAACTGCAGTCATAAGTGTTTTATTTACCTCACATTACATGGCCGCAAGCCTTGTTTGGTAATGTGTTAAAGTCCCTGTGTAAGTGCTGACAGCTCTAACACAAGGTGTGAGGTAAGGAAAGAGAAATGAAGAACAAAAGTAATATAAAAATCCACCTCATCTTTGCCAGTAGAATCAGCCTATTTATATTTATCCATATTTCTATCAAACAAAAAAAAACCTAAACTGATCAGAGTTTCACCGCCTAACCAAAACATTCTACAAACAAAATGTATGACCCTCTGTGTTTTGGGGCTTGAGCCATAATATTTGAAGGGTATAATAACAGACTTTCTGTTTTAAAAGAAAAGAAAAGAAAAAGTTTTATTTTCTATTGACTCAAACAATGCCAGCCATGAGACCCACTGAAATGAAGACAAAACACGAAATGATTAAAATTTCCTGGTTTGCAGAACATTGTAATTATACCACATTAGTAATTTATAAGTCTTTACGGGGTTAAGATTTGGTTTAAATGATTGTCATTATACTATTTTAGATGTTGTTTGCGCATGGCCATGTAGATGTTATAAAGTAGTATTTAATTTAACGATTCTTAACTGATCTTCACTGTTAAATGTGTTCATTAATTGTTTTTATTTCTGTTTTCTAATCCTGTCTTGAATGGTAAATCTGGCTTAACGATCTATCGCTTGTGAGAGAGTCTAACAATTAATGTCAATCAGTTTGTAATGAAGAAGGTCAGTGTAGAAAGTACTGGGGGGATTAGAGGCTTTCACAGAGAAGCAGGGCTGAATAGCTGTGTACCCTTGACCCTAACTGCTCCAGGATTAGGTTCAAAGCTTTTGGTTGGTAGAATATCTGTTTCATTAGATTCCGGTCTTTGGCCCTGTGCTTAGTGTAAGGTCTTCCATCGTTACCCTTTATCTGCAATAAGCATTTATTTATTCCTGTTCCTTGGCTCCTTAACCTTTAATTAGTCTTAGCACCTCTTTCTTATTATTACTTTTCCTTCATCGTCAACCTGGGCTCCTGCCACATGTGGGTCTAGTCTTCCACACTGTGTCTGTATCCATGCAGCACTGACTAACTTTTGGTAATGTCCAGAGCTTTGAGGTCAGTCAATGGCAGAACTTATAGTCAGAGAGTCACGGTAAGGCTGTTTGAGCAGCGTTTTCCGATCTGGTTCTTGGGGAACTGCAGACAGTCCACATTTCTGCTCCAACCGGGAGCTAGGAGGGAGCAAAAATGTGGATTACCTGACAGGGAGCCGGGGGGAAGGAAAAATGTGGACCGTCTGTGAGTTCCTGAAGACTGAGCTGGGAAACACTGTGTTAGAGAAAGGTTGAATAATCCTTTCCAAATCTGACCTCCCCTAAATATATAGTTATTATCAGAAGTTTGACTGTCTTCATAATGTGTTTTTGCAGCCAACTCTATTGAGCTTTGGAAGTCTATCATGTCACAGTAATGTGTTTATATTTCAGCAACATTTTTTTTTTTGCTCAAATGTTTTCTAAAGCTGCCTTAGTCTGGAACTATGTATTCAGTACCCTGCCCTGCATCTGTTTCAGCAGCCTGTGCACAAATAAACATGCTATAGATTATGTTTAAAAAGTGAGATGCACACCAGAAATGTTAATGGGTGTTGAAGTAGGTTCACGACCGCTGTCTTGGTGCATCTCCGTTAATGTAACGTCCTACATTTCCTAGGCTTTGTAGCGAAAGTCATGAAAAGGATTTCTGAAGGGGAATAATCCACATAGGAAAAGTGTAACTAGCACCTTCGCAAGAGAGGCTTTGATTTGTATGATTTGACTTTATACCTTATAATGCCCATTATACTGAATATCTTGTTTTCTGAATGCTAGTTCAAATAATGTCTGTGTCACAGCAATGAATTGTGATGTGATTGATGTAATAGCATTTCTTACAGTAATTAACTGTCAGAGCAGAGTATATTCGTTTAAGGCATCCCAATGCCCCGATGACAGGATTCCCCTCCCCATTAACATCTCAGTGCCTGAGTTTTGAAGTTGGTTTATAAACTCTAATCATAAAATAAATTATGATAGTTTATCCCACATTAGTGTAGTTACAGAAAATTATGCCTTCAGAGCTGGGAGACGCGGTAGGGTCAGATCAGCAGGGATGCATGTCAATATTCATCACAGAAAGGAACTGGGCCTGGTGATTATTACCATAATCATTACCAAGGCTCCACCTTTCTGATTGATTCCGAAAGCCCAGGCTGTCTTGGAGGTATGATTGATTTTTTTTTTTAAATCTGAAAATTGTCTAGGTGAAAGTGATGTAAAATGAAGGCTGGTGTGGGATTAAGAAAAAGCATTCTGAATCTGGCATCTCTCGTTATTAAAAATAAAATAAATAGAAAGCGATTGCGTAACAAAGGTTCAGTCCTGAAACGGAATTCTCATGGCCTTGATTTAAAAGCAAGCACCAAGATAATTTTATTTCCATTAGGAGAAAGATTTTTCTTTTTTAAACTGTTCAGAAACTTGACACTTGTCACGTGACACATCTTGACATTTGACAAAGAGAAGAAACCAAGTACAAGTGGTTCCAAGCTGCAAAAGCTACAAGCAGTGGTATTTTTCATAGGAAGATACCATTAAATTGTGACACACCACAAAAAGAAGAGACACAAAAAAAAGTGTCCAGTGATGTTTAATAACAACATATAATTAATGTTGTCCAACTACTAATACTAAAAATGACTAAATCAGTTAATATGTTCTAGAAGTAACTAACCTTTATGGTGCAATCATTAAGCGTCGGACACTAACCTGCATTCTGCAGTGGAGGAAATTAATTTTGTCCAATGCTGTGTATAATTATTCAACTGTGTTGCCATGGAATATTAATGTGACAATGGCAAGGAACGTGACCTCTGGATTTCAGTTGTAATCGCAAAGGGTTTATGATAGATTGTGAAGTCAAAACACAAAGAAATCTTTATGTTCAGGTTATACTCTATGGGGAGTCAACTTAGTAGTACAGCACAGTACATTAATGTTTTGCACTTTGTACTTGTTTAAATATACAGTACAGTACATATAGACACTCAATTGTCTCCTCTAATGTGGAAGCCTAGCTGCTTCTACTACCAAACAACCCGGCACAGATTTGTTTCTATATGTACAAACTTAAAGAGAAGCGGAAAAACAATATTAGAGTCAGCACACCATCAAAGAAAATAAGGATTCCTTGCACGAGACTCCTGTTTGCGGAAGCTTCGACCTCCAGTTGTAATGAGCCGTCTGCTTCCCCTCCTTGCCTAATTTTACGTGTGCTGGGGGCCCCCCCCCCCCCCCCCCCACGCCCGCGGGGGGGGGGAGAGACTAAGAAAGGCCACCCCCCACCCCACAGCCTTTAAGCACATTGCAAAGGCACGCAGCAAGCATTTAACGCAACATCAGCCTTCTCGGGTTACAAAGCAGCCAGGATCTGGACGACCAGCAGGTACCAATATAAATGTTCGCTTAAAAAATGGCTTCTGTCCGTGCAGCTGATTTACCAAAATTCTGAGCCCCCCAGTTGACAAAACCGAACTTTTATCTCCTAAAGGGAGCACGTGGGACAGAGTTATTCATCATATTCCACATGTCGCGCATTACATCCCAGGGAACGGGATTTCTCATGGCGAAGACGGAATCTGCTCTAGGATAAGTGCCTGCAGATGGCAGCGGGGCAGAATCAGGGCCACCGCCTACCCCACTGGCCTCTCTGAGGGACCACCCCCCCCCCCACACCGCCGCAACCACACAGACCCCCAAAGCACCTCCCCGGGACCAAGCCGGGCAGGCCATCACCTGTGCAGGTGGATTACGGAATGATCGTTACATGGGAGGGGCTCTGGAAGGAAATAAATCATTCCAAGAAATCAGCACTTTCCAGTTTCCAAAAGGGGCACAGAGCTGGCACAGAGCTGCCTTTATTAGACAATAACAACCAAAACATATCTAAAAGGTTACCCCAAGCCCAGCACGAGCGAATATAAAGCTGCTACTGTGTTATTTCTAGAGAATTCCACAGGGAAGTAACACTACACCAGGCCTGGAGAAGACCAAACTTACTAGTCAGGGCAGAAGCCCCTGGGGCAAAGCTGAACAGCCCGCGCACCAAGAACCTCAATGAGACCAAAAGGCTTCAGGTTCAGTCCCTGTAAGGAACAAGCTGTTGGGCCTTTGAAGGCGATTTCTGAGGCACACCGCGGTAAAAAGGTGAGGTGACTAACGCAGATGGCACGCCAATGTAGCCCCCAGGTGGACCGGGAGCGTGCCGTAAACATATCCCGGAGATTTGAAGTCAGACGGACCGAACCAAGACATCTGCCATAGATTACAGGCAACAGGACTTCCTGGAGAAGAAAAGGCACCAGCCACCGGAAGAGAGGCTTGGGGGGGTGGGGGTCACATTCATCACCCCACCGTAGTGATGGTGTTAACCTTCGGGGGAGCACTGTCCTTTGGTCTGAGGAAAATAGCACTGAAAACGGAACCTGAAAGCTAAAGCACCCGGTGCTGGCCTTGGGCAGGACGAGGGTGACCAGGATCCATCCAGGATATCCAGAGACGGACCATCGATGCATCGAGGTACCAGGTGGGAGACCCACCAGAACTCCTGCATTGTGGGTTTGATTCCTCATTGGCACTGTGGTAGGAATCAGCACCAGGAGCCTCCCCAGGCACATGACCACCGGGAAGGCCCCGTGCACCCCCGAAGTCACTGGGAAGTCATGATACAGTGAGCATCGGAAGCCAGAGGGGGGCTAGGGGAGAGCCTCCTCATTTAGGGAGCCAGAAACGGACTGGAGCATGCGGATCTGACCATTAGACCAGAAGAAATCAGAAATCACAGAACGTCAGCGACAGGCTTAGCTAAGAAGCAGACCTCCGCCCATCTCCATAGAGCGAGCTCTGGAAATGGCTTATGAGAACATCTCCCCCAGAAAGGGCACAGCCACTCAGCTGTCGGGCATTTCCGTCACCCCGCTCCCAGCCCAGGACACGCTCCTTCAGGAAGGTATGCACAGCCGGTGCAGCGACAGGAAGTCCCGCCTCCACTCGCATTTCCAAGACCAGCAGACATTCATTTATGCATTTCCCCCCTCCTCCCACCAGCTGAGGGCCCCCATCTCTTAGGGCCCTCGAAAAATACGACGACATGAAAACGACATCAGCTATGACAGAAAGGCAAGTCACCGTTTAAGGTCAAAAGCAAGCCTTGTGTTTCTAGAAAACAGAGTGAAATAAGCTGTAAAGTGTATTTAAAGTGAGGCATCCTACAAAAAAGAGGCACAGATAGAAACACAAAGACTGACAATCTATAAAAACCAGCAGGGTGAGAGAAAGAAAAAATCATTTAACTGATTTATAAAAAGGGGCCTTCTGGTTGGTCTTTGGATAAATGTGACAGCCAGTCAGCTCTGACCTCGCGACCTTTGATTCCTGACCCTGCAGAGGGGGAAGGGATGGAGGGAAGCGAGAGATCTGGTTGTGGGGGGTTTACCCACAAGGGAGGTTGCCATAGCGACAGCGTACTCCCATCATTTGATCTGTGGTGGAGATTGGGTTGGGGGGGGGGGCGGTGCTGCTGACTGGATTCACAAAAGCAGTGCTTCTGGCTGTAAGAAGCCTCCGTAAGGGGCCGAACCAGTAACCTATTTACCCGGTCAGTCACCAAAAGACAGCCCAGCGAGCTGGCGGTCCCTGCTTGTCCAGTTTACTAGCTAAAGCGCCAGCTGATTTATGCTTGGAGAAGCAGAAAGCGGGAGCCCCATGGCGGCTCCGCATTGCTGTTACTGAAATACCAGGAGTCATAAGACGGCCATGTGTGGCTTTGAGAGGTCAGGCTGGTGGGGGGGGGCAGTTCCTGGTTGAAACCGCTTATTTCCAGAATACAGACCAGGGACCGAGGGAGGCAGCGTATGTAGGAGGGAGGGGGAATCCCCAAAAGATGATCATTTTCGAACTTTAAAACACCTAGATCAATAAAATCTTCTACATAATACGCTAAACATCCTGCACGAGTTTTAAACGATCACAGATCAGACACGTCCCTTGCCGGCACAATACCACTGACAGGAGATCACACCCGCCCCCATCTAACCAGCGAGCCAGAGTCCCCCATGAAAAGGCTCGCTTTTCTGAGAGCAGCAGCTTGTTAACTCCACCCAGTCCTCCATCTGATTTTGGGTTTCCTGGTATCTCCTCCTCCGGATGCTCTGTCCCACCCTCTACACCTCCAACCCAGCAGTGTTACCCCCAGGAAATGCCTTATAAAGTATAGCTTCCCCAGAAAATCTCATTAAACATTCCTGTCAAAGAGCTCTCCACGGATTTAACAGTCACATGACAGTGTTAATTAGCCGCAATTAGTCTTCACTTACAGCCTCGTCGTCGAGGGGTGCCCCCGCTCCCCCCGTATTTATGGCCTGGGAGTGAACACAGCAACGCACTATTCCTCTCACAGACCTCTAACAGCCCACGATTGAAGCCCATTGACTATCATCTTTCCATTTTGAGGATCCACTCCAGTTAAGCCATTCCAGTCTGCTCTGGAACTCCAGGGCAGGGCAGCCACCCAGCCGAATCGGCTCCGGACCCACAGGAAAGGTACCGGGGTCCCGGTGCCGGGATGAATTCATTAACCAAAAAAAAAAAACAACACCCAGAACATCTAATTCAACCTAAATGAACAACTAAATGCCAAGCAAATAAATACTTTCACTAACCCCAACATGGGCGATAATGTGCGTTTTTTGGTTCTGAGCCAAAGCGTATAATTAACAAGCATTGAAGTGCTTTGAATCCATTTCAGTTGGAGATGCCGACAGTCCAGTTGGACAGCATTGTGCGTCCCACCCCATGCTGGCCTACACGCCCACAACGCCCGGCAAGTCTCAGGTCTGGATGCCGGACTATTCTGCAGACGTGTCCAAACATCGCCACGTCACTCACATCTACGATCCTCCGCACACTCTCTTTTACACGTATGCCGGGGGCGATACTGAACCCCCTCCCTCCCCCCCAGCTCTTCTTATTTCTCGCCCATAATATCCCCAATCGTTTCAGCTTGGACACATCAAGTACAACGGGAAGCAATACCACTTGTTTAATGAGGGAAGGAGCCTTGTTTTCCAGCACACAGCACGGCGGTAGAACCATAGGGTACACAGGGGGGTAACAAGGGCACCTCTCAGGACATCAAACTGACACACATCCATCACATAGAGACAGAGAGAGACCGAGAGAGAGAGAGAGAGAGAGACAGTAGCAGGCTGTACCTGAACAGCAAACCAGCACAGAGGGCAAACCGATCCTTCAGTCAGAGAGGCTGAACCTGAATCGATTCAAAGATTGTTGCCGTGGGTAACACTAGGACGGACATCCTCACTTGGAAAATGGTACCCAGGCACTCTGAGAAAGCAGAAAAAAACAGGGTCCAGGAATCTGTGGCTCAGGCCTCAAGAGCCCGGCAGCCCCCATTCTGAGAATCTTTCTTCAGACCAGCAGCTGCTCTGAAGGCTGCAGTTACTGGGTTTTGTGGACACACTGGTGAGAATCGGCAGCGGTTACAAACATTAAAAAACAGACAGACATCCCCACATGAGTGAAGGCCATAGTGAGCTGTATTCTTAATCACTTCCCACAGACTCCTGATTATGGTGATTATCAACTGTTAAACCGGCAAAACTGCTAAAAGAAAGGCCTAAGCTAAAAACAAGAAGCAGGCGGAAAAGGATTTTCATAAACATTCCATAAAGGTTTTCCCTACAGTGTTTCTTTGCACGTTTTCCACCTCGTGGGGGGAGACAGACTGAAATGTCCCCACTCAGACAGGATGCTAAACTCACGCCCCCCCCCCCCCCATAAAATAGACAGAGCTTGGGGCCCTCACGCCTCCGGCCAGCCTCACGCCGCACCTCAAGGACACCCCCCCAAACACACACACAGACACACAATGGCTCTGGCCATGCCATAGTCAGTCCACCCCCCCACCCCACAAACAATGGAAGTTTCTGGCAAAATATTTACATGCGAATGGAGACCATCATTAGCCAACTGTAGCAATACATGAAATGGCCCCTGATCCGGGGGCTGGACCAGTATTCTTCCATAAGAACATGGGCAGATTTTTGTTTTTGGTTGGGGGGGGGGTAAATATTACAATCTCCAGACAGCAGCACGATTTGGACAGAGTACAAGGGTCAGCCAGGTCCCTAAAACAGCACTCAGTCACATGCCACCCACAAAGAGACAGAAATCAACCAACCTAAGAATTCATACTCAAAAGACCTCAATTCCGTTTAGTTTGAGTCGTTGACTTTCACACCATACTAACCAGAACTATATTCACAGTGAGCAAATGGACAGAAAGACAGACCGAACAATGAAAAAGGCTGAAACTTCAAACTATAAATTGTTACAGAAAGTCAAATCAATCTAAAAAAAAAAAAAAAAAACTCTGGCTTGACTTTACCAAAAAACTCACTTAGACAGTGTAAATACAGCAAAGGGAGTTTAAAAAAAGGACAGTACAACTAAACGTGCTTAATAGTCAAAGTAGTGTTACATGCAGGACGTAGCAGTGGATCTTCACCTTTAAGTACAAACATGTGGGTCAGCCTGCTACGCCCAATAGGACACCCTGTATAAATGACCTGGTCCCACTGGTTTTTAAAACTGACCGTAGCACCATGAGTACCTTAATTCCATATCATCAACATATTTGCTCATCCTCCACTGCCTGTCATTAATAACGATACAGATTAGGAAGCTCTTATTTTTATTTGATTTATAGCCACTCAGGGCAAATTCAGCAAAAACGCCCACATATCCTACTGGACAAATACAGTCACCCTGACAGCCGGTGGAGAACTGGTTGATGGCGGTGGGGTTCTGTCCTCCCACGACGGGGATCAGCCAGCTGAGATGTGAAAACCAGAGGCCGTGAAGGCAGGCCGGACCCCAGGTCCATCGCACTCAGAGACGTATTCACCGGAGGATCTGCGACAATCCTGCTTTCGGCCGACCTTGCGGATATAAGATGCTTTCCGTGCTCATCTCACCCCCCAGCTCCTCTTTACCGCAGGAGAAACATCAGCAGGTCGTTATCTCAGTAAGGCCAGAAGACATGTTCCATCTGGAATGCAGCAGCCTTAAAGGACAGAAGCAGGGCAGGATTCTGGCACCAGAAACACATCCATGTACTGGTGAGGCTCACACGTGTGACAATCCGTTTTCAGAACATCATCAGCAGTGGTACAGCAGTTTAAAAAGAATTTATGCTACTTGTAGTAAACGACATATGCAATGGTGCCAATGAGGTCATAACAGCGAGGTTACAGAGTCATCGCCCAAATGAACAAGACGACGTTTGTTTCTCTGACCATTTAATACGCAGTTAAATTGTTGTTTTAATACCAAGTTTCGACTTGAGTTCTATTCCATCTGTTTTTATTGTTTCAATCTTTCCATACCTTAATTTACCTCCCACTGTGCAGCACTTTGGTCTGTCAACTTGTTTGACTTTGAAAACATACTATACAAATAAACTGAATGATTGATTGACTGTGGGTCTAACGTGATTCATGGAATTCAATAGGCCAGGCCTTGTCTCCCTGTCTAATGAACAGAGAGAGCATCACACTGTAAGACACGACCACCAGCAGCTATCCCCATGTAGATAAGATGGGAGACAGACCATCGTAAGTGGCATCCATCTTGTCTGGAGTCCCATAATGCACTGCAGGCCATCACAAGACACGAACCGCTGCTAAACTCATTAGCGCGTCATGTTTTCCTGGACGGACTGAATCTCTTTGCAGTCTGTCCATACGTACATATTCCAACCCTAATTAAAAACCTCTATTAAAACATACGCATTTCACATCCATCAGTTCAATATGCAATTGGGAAAACTTAAACCCACATTCTCCAGTAAGACTCCTCTGAAGATACTCAGATACGCACATAAGGAATATGTTGACGAAGATCAACCGGTCATTGCATGTCAGAGGAGTGATTGATATTTTTACCCTTTCTACACCACAATCCCTCATCAATGGACAGAGGGGTCAATAACAATCTGGTCCAATACAACTTGTATTATGCAATGCCAAGCTGTAATGTCACCACGATGCATCTTACCTAATATGACTGCTGATTAAATGACGTGAAACTTAACACGTAAAAGCCGCACACAGCCATCGCACTTTTGGCAAACAATCAAAAATTAAACGAATAAAGACGGAAAGTAGACGCATCGGCATGTTTTTTTACCCCCCACATCTCACAGGCTCACGGTTCCCCCGGACCTCGAGCAAGGAAATCAGCCCTCCGTGCCAAGGCCACTTCACACCGAGAAGAGAATATTTTACGCACAGAAAGAAACGGCCCAAAACCCCAAACAAGCAGAAACTCGAAAACCAGGAGTGAAGATCCAAAAAAGTAGGAACACACACACACACACCAAAAGACAGCCAGATCACCCTCCACACACCCCAGTGCACATGTACTTTCTGAAATAATCAAAACGCATTAATAATTAAGGCCCACTCAGTTGTACACGTCCTGTTTAACGCTCAATCGCACCTCGCCGTCAACAAAATAGCCCGCAGGCTCTTTAAACCAGAAGACTATCTACACTTATGAGCATAAGCAACTCAGAGAATGAGATCCAGGAGCTGATCTTCTAAAACTGCGCTATAACACAGACATAACAACCGTGGACTCACCTCGTTGTCGTGATGCTGGCAGAAGCTCATCCGGTCCTGGAAGATGGGAAGCAGAGAGTAACTGGAATGGAAGGACTGGGTGAGGGTGACTGGGGCGCCGGAGCCGCCGGTGCGCACTCCCAGGTGGAGGCTCTCCACCAGCCTCTCGATGAAGTGGTCCTTGGTAAGGCGGACCCTCTGGTGGGCTCGGACGCAGTTGTCGCACAGGTACTCCTGGCAGTCCAGGCAGTGTGAGGTAGCGGGGTTGCCCTCGTCGCAGGAACTGCAGTGCGGCTCCCCCAGGCGGTGGGGGCGAAGCAGCCCGCCGTGCGGCCGGTGGTAGCCCCCGCCCCGGCACCCGTTCTTGGTCTGCTCTTCAGAGGACACCACCACATCCAGCAGGTTGCTGAAGAGGAAGTTGGACGACGGCAGCGACTCCACCCCGGACTCGGAGATGGAGACTTTTTGGTCACAGGTGGGACAGCGGAGCTTCAGGGGGTCGCCCGGATGGCGGTGTCCCTCCAGGCACTGCCTGCAAAAGGCATGAAGGCAGGGCAGGACGTGGAGCCTGCGGGTGGATGAGGTAGAGGAGCTGGAGGTCTGCGATGAGGAGGACGAGGTAGAGGAGCTGGAGGAGATGGGAGCGGAGGAGCCGCACAGCTCCTTGCACAGCGGACATGTTTGCAAGTCGGAGTCTGGAAACGACGCCATGTCGGACTGGAAAGTAGATAGTTATTAAAACGCAGCCTCTAAAGCAGACATCTGCTTCACTTGGCAAAATCGTTCCTGCGCAGTTAATTGTAGCTAAACAGCGGATCTTCGGGTCCGGCTTCTAATAAACATCGGAAATTACATGCGCCCGTCAAAAACGTTTCGGTGAAAAAAAATTAAATGCTTGTACCTGATACACAATACATGTACGGATGGAGGCCTAATTGCTTGTGTCGGCCGAATTCCTTGATTTTAGAGGCAATTTCTGATGTTCATTAATTCTTGTCATTTGGGAAACGCCGGCTATTACTGAACTACTCAGTTCAAATTTTGCGATCCTCTTCATCGCCAGCTGCAAAGAGCGCTCACGTTTACTGTTTTTCTTTTAATCATTGATAATTTAGCCTCATTTTGAGGTTTTATTTTGTAATCCTGCGAGATCCAGCTGCTGCATTCCCGTGAAACGCGAAATCCGTTGCGAGGCTGCCGCTCCTGCCCTCCTCCCCCAAGCACCGCATGTCCATGAGGGCTTCCTAAAGCCAGGTCCTTATCAGTCTCACTGATCCCAACATGAATGTATCTTTTTTTTTTTACCACTGAAAATAACAAAGGCCCGGTTTTTTTTGTGTGTGTCCCTTCCTCAGTCCACCATCGGGTCCCCTCCAGCGGACGGCAGCTGCGGTCGGCCGAGGAGCGCTTGAATAATTCATCAAAGCATTTGATCGGGAGCAATGCGACACCGCGCAGCTCCCGCCGTGTCAGTTTCCACCGCGATCGCGTCTCAAAACGCGGATCCTCCAAAAGAGCCCCGCCGGGAGCCACCCAAACCCGCAAGCATGTGCACTCAAACTGCGGAAAGCAGTTTGCGTCTCTCCGGACGGGAAAGCCCGTGCTTGTTCTTCAGCTTTCCTCGCAGCGTCCGACCGAAAAAGAAAAGCACGCACCTATCACCTATCCTTAATATTGCGCAAACAGACAGTGCAGTAATGGGAAGAAAAACCCAACGTGCGCGTTTCTGGCTCAATTTAAAGTGCGCCTTTCTTACTGCGTGAGCCAGGACCGCTTGCTACGTGCCAGCCGGCAGGACTGACTCCCTATAATCCCGATCGGGGTGAACACACTTCCGCCTGATCATTTAGGGGCCAGGCCAAAGCAGGGGGGGCAGGGCGTTACACTCTTCCACTGCTAAACTCGGCGATCCGCACACGGCGTCGCAACCATGCAGGTGCGCTATGCTTCCATCCTCACCTGAAAGTGCGCTAAACTGTCACGCCGGGATTAATGCGCACTGATCACCCCGGTTCGGTTCGGACAGCCAGCCGCAATTATGTGAATTGTATGCAGGATCCTCTAGACCTGTTCTTACTATACATAGGAGTAGTCTGTGTCATTAAACTATTGGCGTTCTATCTATCGCGTTTTGTTGCCATTAAATAATTACATTCCCGGTGTAAGAAAAAAATAATTGTTTTGTCATTAACGAGATATGGTGGTTAGTGGTTACTGGATTTTTACACCACAGACCAGAATAATGAAAAGGTTCTCAGCGAACCGAAATCCGTAAGGCGTCTCTAAGAAATATTAACATATAGCAAACCGAATTGTCCTTAAACCAAACTGGAATACACATCCAAAAGATCGAAGTGTTATCTTTTTCGTTTCATTGTTTAGTTTAATATTTTTAAAGAGCAGATTGACCTTGGCAATCACACCATCTGGAACTGTGGTGATCTGTTTTTCCTTTCTACCAGTTTGTTATAGCGTGTAGCCCCATTGTAATTAAAATTTAACTAACAATACACCCTGGCCACTAATTAGTAGCTTCGGAACCGCCAGCAACAATCCTGAGATGCTTGGACTACACGGCAAGGCTATTTGATCCCGTAATTTTTTCTTAGGAATCCGCCTTTTAAAACGTAGACCACGTAGGCCTAGATAAAATGGAGTGTAGGCGATACACACCCCTATATACACGCCATGCGTCCCCTTAGGCATGTGTGTTTTTTTGTCTTTTAAGGAATGTAGACGGTTTCTGTTCGGATTTTAACGTTCTTCCGAATAGCCAAGGTGACACCGACATGATTTCTTTTTGGAAATGGTGCAGAAATCATGGAAAATTATCAGCTTTTGTTATATTTATTTCACTAATGGAAAAACCAAATCTAATATGGCGAGTAAGATGAAACAAGAAAGAACAGCTCGTTTTACATGATGCGAATATAATTTCAATCGTTTGTATATAACCAGTTTAATAGTATGTTTACTATATGTAGGCATACCTTTACCATGTAATGGAAACGTATTTGATATATTTCTGTTGAATAGTGTTGCGTTGTAAATACGAGAAAGAATGCCAGAAAGGCTGCGAAATATTTTTGAATTTGTGAATGAATTTAAATTTATTTCAGAATATTGTATGAGACTCCCAACAATAGATCAATGTAATTAATTTTAATCTTAATTGTACAGAAGTAGACAGACGGTATTATAAAACAAGGAGTACGTGTAATATTTATGATAATTTGTTCAGGCTATTCCCAGGGTCGATCGACAGAAATAAGATGGTAAATCTTCGAAAAGAATCGTATTTGTTCCTACATTAAGCTTGATTTACTAGAACACCACCGACAGCGACAGGCCATTAATTTCAGTGTATCTTTGCTTAATATTTTGATTAATCTTTGTACAATGTATAGTGTATAAAGCCAGACAATCTGGTTTGTGTTTGTGCTGTGACTTTAACGTTACATATGGTATATTTCTGTCGTCTCCGTACCGCGTTGTCCACACTTGCCCGTGGGGAATAGCAGCAACACTGGAAGAAAGGCTTTTAATGTCCCATCCCCTTCTGGCACTTCTGAGGGTTTGGGTGGGATTCCAGATGTGAGCATGCCCAGTAAAGCAGTGGGTCGCCAAGCAGTAAGACGCAGCGCAGAAAAGGACCTTTCGACCCCAATAATCCGATCCTTTATGAAAAGCAGCTCTGGATCGCTCCTGCTCTCGCCCCATCTGTCCTCACAAGCAGCTGCTCTGTCCAAAGATGCCGCAGCCATTTACTCCAGGAGGAAGCCATGGGGCCCCTCGGGCCAAAACAGCACACTTAAGAAATTCATTAAGCGCCGCCGTGTTCGATCACACGTAGTAGACGATCGGAGTCGCTCCGGTTTTCCGGGAAGACCACAATGCAATTTTTGTGCTTTTGCCAAATCTGACCCACAAATTGGCGTCATTCTATATTCCTGAACTGCTGGAGTTAATTCAATAAGTGCATACTCCATGACATTCCAGGAAAAAATGTGAAATAACAAGCAAAGGGGGGAAAGGGACGCACGATGATTGGTGACTACCATATGACATATTTCCAAAAATATACTTTTAAAGGATCTCGCTTAATGGATGTTCCATCCATCTTCCAGTCGCTTTATCCCGGACAGGTTTGCAGGGTTAAATGGATGTTCACCGCTTTAGAAAAGCCTAATCAGGCGAAAACCACGTAAACCAATTTAAATTCCAGATTTCGGTTTTAGATTCAACCCCAATGCTGGCAAGTCTTACCAAAATCCAGGTTTTTTTAAAAAAATGTCGTCTTTTCAACATAAAGGAGTATTTAGTCGATGGCCACTGGACTGGTGGTCGAGGATAAAACGCTCGTGATATTAGTCATTTAATTCGAGCTGATTTTAAATAGGCAGCAGAATGAAACTGCACACAACTGACACTGCTTTTGACTGTTGAGTTATGAATTAGAAGAAAATCACTTATTAGCTGAATTAATGGACAGTGCATTGAAATCCGTAGATCCATAAACAACCCCAGCAACGCTTGATGAATCTCTTGGGTCTTTGGTAACGATCACCCTGCCTCTCGTTATTTAAATAGAAATACTGCCGTGGCGCAAACAGGCAGCCATGGCTGAGAGTCAGGCTGAGCTGGGCCCCTTTATGTTGTCTGTGATTGAGCACCATTGCCTGGGGCAAAAGCTCCACAGCGTCAGGAAGTAGTCAAGCTAGGGGAGTGCTGCTCAATTGGGGGTCTTTAAATTAACACCTTCACACCCCCTCCAAAGGGGAGCGCGGAGCCAGGCCTGTGGAGGGCCCAATCCATCTTCAGGGCCGCAAGTCAATGAGCAGCAAAGATGCAGAGATGTTTAGATCTCAAATGCCCCCCCCCCCCCATACTTCCTAACACAGGAAAGACCAGTATTGCTCTAGAACCTTCTGGGGTGTGTCTCTTTTGATTTATGCCAGACCCAACATTAGACCCCCCTGGGTCTAAAGTGTTTGGCTCACCTCTCCAAAACAGTCTGCGAAACCAGCAAGCCTTTTAATGACAATCAATGACATACCACAACATGACATGCAGAAAGAGCATCCCTCAGAGTTCATGGTCCACATTTAGGCCTCAAAAAGCCACAAATCAGACAGACTTATGTGTCCCTTACTTTGATTTTTATAACACCAAAACTTGCAGAGTGCAGCTTCCAAGGCAAAAAAAAAAAAAACACACTCTCGCTAGATAGCACACTCCCCCTAGTGGAGATATGAAATATCTGCATGGATTTATCTATCTAAAAGTAATTACGAACCAGCTGTTAATCAACGTCACTGGTACAGTAGTAACATCACGGTAAGTTTTGTGCAAATATGTCTACAAATATATATAAAATTCTCTTATAAATCACATCAATGTGTGTACTGTATGTGAAAGTTAATTATTCTGCATTATAAAATATTATAGAAACATCTAATTGTAATTAAATCACAAGGTAACCCACATAATTACTAAGTAATTTCTTCTCAATTATATTCGGATTGTTTCCTTAAGTAAGGAAAGAACAAAATAAAATACTCATTTAAAAACCCCTTGGTAATCTTTACTTATCTGTACCATTCTCAAAGATGATTGAGATGGACCTCAAGGTCAACTAGTCAGTGACAGGTCTACAGAAAGCCAACAAGTAATTGATTTAGAGCAGGGCTTTTCAAATCTGGCCCTCGATTCCAAATCCAGGCCTTGTTTTCAGTTCTCCCAGGTAGTTAGTTTAATAATTACTGATTCTGATTGGCCACAGGCAATCAGAATTCCAGGAAGGCTGGAAAATCAGCAGGGCTCGCACCTTGGGGACCGTGATTTGAACAGCCCTGATTTAGACAACCGATGCAGAATTACGAGTGATAAAATGTCAGTAGTCTGCTTTAAAAAAAATGAGACAGTTGAGAAGTACAAACTACTTTAAAAACATTGGGGCAGATTAAATGTATTTGAGATAAACACATTTTTAAATTGAAAACTGAGTCTGAAAAAAAAAGACCATTCAAGTATGCTGTGTCTGCCATGCGCAGTTGAGATTTTTTGCAGCGTGGGTGGTAGTCCCCCCTCCCCCCCCACACGGCCCTTAACCCTACTGTGTAGACAAACAAAGTGAAGAGCAACAGAGGAAGCTCACAGGTCATCCTAAGAGAACAGCCAGACCCTGGAGGCCCAGGCCACATTCTGAACAAGCCACCCACTATGGATTATCATGTATACAGCATTATATTATTTATTTATTATTTAACATTTAGCGAATGTGATCCTTAGGACATAAAGATGTAACCTTTTGGCAATGTAGCCCAGTTATTGCTGCATGAACTAGCCTCAGAGTTTCTGTAACTGTAGCTTATTTTAGCCCTGGTTATATGAATCTTATTCATCTCCATTGCTTATCGCTATGATCAAGGCCAAAGAATATAATTGGCTTTAATATGTGACCAGCAAAAGCTTCCAAAGGCTGCTACTGCTCAACCACAGAAACACCTGGGTTCCCACGGCACGTCTGGGCGTCTTGCCTGGACCTTCATCACGGTGCCCTTGGCTGACTCCACGCCCTCTGCCATTAGTATACAAAACATTGTGGTGGCCATTTTGGCATGATTGTGCTTCCAGAAAATATGACTGACAATTCTATCAAAAGGGAAGTAATTGGACGCCAAAGAAGACGGGGAATAATGGTAAGACACATAGGGGTGAGGACTACCTGAGCCCTGGGAAAGAAAGCACCATGATTGCAATTGGTCCAGAGAGGATGATGTGTAGGACACACCCCCTCTGAAGAGATATGAAAAATGTATAAAAGCCGGTGTACCTTTGAATGACGGACTCTTGTGCAAGTGCCACATATTGAATGGAACCGCTGTTGGATATAATAAAGGATTTATGGATTTAGCCCTAAGGAAATACGCAAATATTTAAAAACACAATTAAATGACCATTGTGATGTTAATAAGCTTCAGTCTCCTTTGGAAGGTGCTCAGGACCTCAGTGTGTCTGTTCATGCCAGTTGCAGTGGTCGTCTGAGCCAGCAGATGGCGCTGTTCATACGTCTGCACTGGGGAATTTATGAACTTTGGGCAGACATAAGACCTATTTACATTTATTTAACAGACGCTTTTAACCAAAATGATATATAATGGAGAAAGCAGGGTCAGCCGGTCCCTGGCGCAGTTGGGGGTAAAGGGCCTCGATCAGGGGGCCAAAAGTGAAATCACTCTACTGACGCTGGGATTTTAACTGACAACGTTTTGATCATTAGCAGTATCCTAACCCGCTGAGCTGATCTAGTGCAATGTTTCACAATCCAGTCCTTGGGAACCCACAGAGTGTCCAAGTTTTTGCTTCCTCCCAGCTCCCAGTAGGAGCAAAAATGTGGACTGTCTGGCGGGAGCGGGGAAGGAGCAAAAACATGGGCCGGCTGTGGGTCCCCGAGGACCGGATTGGGAAACACTGATCTAGAGGATTCTGCAGTGTGTATATCAATCAATAAAAGAGAAAAACACATGAATCCATTTGGAAGTCCAAGATCTAACCACATATTGTAAGGAGTTGTGGTGAGCCTGGGACTGAACCCAGCATGCTTAGGGCATTAGGCTGGAACCAAGGATGGGGTGCCAGTCCATCACAGGGCTCACACGGGGAAACGGCATCAGAGAGAGAATCAGGTGACCCCAGAACAAACAATTTCAAAAGACTACAGCAAAAAACTACGAGATCATGCTGAGGGTTAGGATGGATTCACCTCCAGTCCAACCTAGACCATGGATTGGCTTGTTGGTCCCATGCCACATGGGGGCCAGGGGTCATCACTCTGGGTGTAAGGAGGGGGGCAGCATGGCAGTAAAACATGGGCTGCGTGTGATAAATGAAGAGAGAAACTTCCAGATGTAATTTAAAATTTAAGTGAAAGTTTGGAAAGTGATTGTTTCTAGGCCTGGGAATTGAGTCTCTGTTTCCCAGGAAAATAAATTTACTATCATAAAATGTTCAGTTGTTTAAGTTACTCCGCTATTATATTTGTCAATCATATTACGGATTTTAGTGGTAACATCAAAGGATACGTTTTTTATAGTGACATCTTGTGGTCAAGTAACATCTAAAGACACACACTGGTGTATTTCTTTTTATTAAAATGCAAATTTGTTTAAACAAATTGTTTATTGCAGGTCAAGAAAATTTCATAAGATACCGTAACGTCTACTAATCTTCCACATGCTCAGAAATTCGACGCAACCCCCCTCCCCCCATAGGTTCCATAAGAGGGCGCCATATCTCAGTCTTCGAATCCCTTCAGTTCAGTTTGCTCAGGGTAGGACCGTAGGAAGGAGCAAGGGCTTTACTCACACTAGCCCTGACCACCTGACTGCACCCAGTTTCAACCTATGTGCACATTATGTACACAAGCATTTCATTTATGTATTTTCAGTAACCAAGTGCTACCAGTTTTCACACTAACAGCTAATGAAGTCTTCACTGGGAGGTTATGTGCACCAACATCCAGCTTTTCAATCTCCACACACCTCACAGCATGACAAGTCAATTCAGTGCAAAACATAACAGATTTACATTAAAAATATAACTGATTCTTTTTCAAGGATTGCTGGAATTTTGTGATGCAAGTGTTGTTCTTTATACTTATATGGTTAATTCCAGGAGAAGAAGGGCAAAGTAATTAAAGGAAGATGGACAATGAGAGGTAAATTAGCTCAGTCACCTTAGGATACATTTGAATCGTGGCAGTTCAGGTCCAACAATTTTCAAGTGCACAGAGCTTTTCTTCGAAGCCGTTAGTAACAAATTTAGAACCTTAGATTAACCTGAACCCAGATGCAGTGGCAGACACGATGCTGAATAAAGCTCGTCACCGCACGTTTCCTTAAGCAGGCTTAGATGTCATCCTTTTTCGTCCTTCTCCAGATGTGGTTTCAAAAAAAATATACAATAAATGGGCCAATGGTAGCTGTTTAGCCATAATGTTTGCACAAGCAGCATAAAACTCACAAAATAGGTGCGAGTTAAAGTAGCGTCAGTCAGACATATCAGACAAGTTCTAAATATTAATCCGTAATTTTAACAAGACAAAACAATTCACATTCAATGTAGTGAAGAACCAAAATAATTACAAAAAAATAATTTTCATTAATCTGAATTGGTAGGCCCACCCATGCTAACCTTCAGATCCATCTCTGGCCAGATAGACATGTTTTACAATTACAAGTCTTTTTTTCCTAAATCAACAGTTTTCATCACGTTATTCCAGCTTTTGCAATGCTTAGCCAGCCACGGCTTGAAATCAGTGTGATAAAGAGCAAGGCTGTTACGGTCACATGATCTGTACAGTCATGTGATCTTTTGCCAACAAATCAAACAGGCAATAGCAACGCTGGGTGAACTGAAGAAACATGAAATAATGAAGCACGCCGCTTACATTTCATTGCCGTTTGATGTACGATAAGCAAAAAATTATTCATTGCCTGATGAGGGCTTTAAATACTTCACCTTCAGCTATTCTAGTAGAGAAATGCATTAGATAAATCCATTACATAAATGTCAACTGATGCAAGGGGGCATACAAGATTCTCCTGTCACAGTCCTTTGCAGTCAGCATTCCAAAACCATATTTAACTTTGTTCAAATGGGATCTCATTTCCATAACTTAGAATTCAATGAGTTAGCGCACCTATGCTTTGCGCTAGTGACCAGTTGCTTAGGCTCTAAGGATGCTTTACATGTATTTTTCTAGTGCTAACTTGTTTCCCGGTACTCACTGGACGCGCAAAGTATTAACCAGTATTAGCCAGTGAAGAAATTCGTTTCTTCAAACATCCCACCTAAGGGATATTGATTGATATGAGGGGCACCAGGAGGGCGGGGCTGCTGGCCAATGCTTGGCTGGTATTATGGTAATACCGTGTTTATATTACCGACTAGGGTGGGGGCGGATTCGCTGACGGGGCTAGAGTGGTAGTAAAATTGCGGGCGAGGTTGCAGCGGTAAAACTTCTTGCCAGCTAATTTTACCTCAGTTGAACGGCGTAACAACAGATTTCCGGGACAGTGGGCATCATTCGCGGGTGTCAGGGAACTGCTGTCAATTTGCGGGAGACTCCGGGAACCTCCGGGAGAGGTGGGACGGCTGGCGCCTGGCTCACATGATCATAGCAGAAATCCAGCTTAGTATACCGTCCTCTTAGATAACCAGTGTGCATCAGACAGACTTCCCATATCCTACGGAGACTTATACTCAGTCACGAGCACAGTAACGCTTCCGTGTTATCTTGAGCTGCATAGAGGAACATCTTTCTGAATAAGAGTGTATAGGAAGTATGCCTGGGGGCCCACTACCCACCTGCGCCCACCAACAGTTTGAGGGCTTCAGCAAGAATTCCTCAACTTTTAAAAAGAAACAATTTGCAGGGCAAGGCGGCGATAAAGAACAAGGCACAGAGAGAGGGGGAAATGTTCATTGAACACGGATATAAGGGAAATTAAAAGGAATACCTAACAGGAAATGATTCAGCCAAGCAGCGCCACCAGGCCGGTTTCACTGTCTCACAGCCGACCATCTCATCTTCCCCGTAGCTCCACTCAGATGGTTTAAATGGACCTTTAATGAGTCAATCAGTCTCCTTAACTAGAACCACCTGGGCATGTTTAGCTGAGAAAGCATTTGCGGGCCTGGAATCCTCGTTACCGGGGAAAAACCTGCGGAATCCTGCCCCCCGTCCCCATTCTGCCCCTCGCCTCCTGCGGTCACCACGGCAACAGTTGCTAAATGTAGCGCTAGGAGAAAGGATGGAGAGCAGATGTTAGCTGACGTTAAAAACATTCTCAGTGGGGGGGGGCATTGTTTAGTACCTCGTCACCAGCCTCTCTGTGGCACCGGCACCCATCTGATTAAGAACAGAGGGACAAAGAGGTGATCACAGCACGGGGAGGGCTAATCAGGATTCATTTCAGCAGTCAGATCCAATATGCGGCGAGTACTGCGTGTTCACTGGAACATTATTCCGCTTGGCAGGAGTTCCCACTTGCTTTTAAACAGTGCCTGTTTATAATGTGAAAGTGCATTGACATGTGATGTGGGCGCCCATGTTTTTAACCATTAAGACCAAAGCGCTCTGTGTCGCCCTCTGGGGGCTCATTCCGATTTGGCCCCTGCAGCACGCGGCAGAATTTGGGATCGGTCAGGAGAGTCCACACACAGGGCACATCCCTTGTCATTATATTTAATATTTTAGTTGTATAATGATGTAAGTTATTATATTATACACTGTGTTATAATATTATATAAATTTCATTTCATCAACAATGAACAGCTTATATTTCTTTACTCCCATCGTCTGTATATTTATTTTGGCTTCAGTGTGATTGGTCAGCACTGGGGGGGGGGGGGGGGTGGCTTAGTTAGAAGCATGTCATAAATTTAATAATTGGTATTTATTTTACAAAAACGGTAAAAAACATTTTGAGAATAACCACAA
>JAODKC010000068.1:0-12756 GCA_026777985.1 Mormyrops attenuatus | reverse complement strand
GGTATAGCTGCAAATTTCTGAGCCTCCTTCTCAAATGACGAACACTAATATGACAATTTTCTAGCACCGACAGACACTCTGTTATTTCCTCGTATCCATGATTTGGTGGACTATATCTCGATTTTTTCCCACAGTTTGAAGTCTAACTTGGTTTTACAAACAAGTGCAATATAACCACTTATGATATTGGTGCAATATACTTTTACTTTACTGTGCAATATACTCCTATACACTTTTACTTTACCGTGCAATATACTCCTATACACTTTTACTTTTCCTGTGACTTTTGGACAAAGGAACTTAAGATAGAAAATCTCTGTACAGGAATCTAATTTTATTTTTATTTTATTTATTAGAATGTTTAATAGTGCTGTAATTTGTTTTACACTTCATTCCTCTATTTTTATACTTATACTATATTGTTCTTGTCTTCGTGTTTATGTGTGATTGTCGCAATGTGAGCAATTTTCTCCCAGATTAATAAAGTCTTCTGATTCTGATTCTGATTGGGACAGTCCACGATCTAAGTAAAATCTGATGCATTCGTCCATGAGGATAATACTAAACCTGTCGCGAGATCACAGGAAGGTGACATGGGTTATGTCGAGATCGCGAGAAAAATAAGTTGTGATCTCGAGAAAATGACTTCGATTATGTCAGGATCACGAAAAGAAAAAAAAAGTTGATGCATGTCCTCAGACTTCCGTACTAATGAAAATCGTAACATTATTATGAAATACAATTTAAAAATTATATATAGAAGACAAGTGTTATGAAATCTATTAACTTTAATGGAACTACTAAAAAATAAAAGGACATCCTCTTGAAATATTTATTTATTATTTTATTTATCTTTAGATATATTTATTTGTTTTATTTGAGCATCATGGCATTCTGTACAAACATCTTAGGCGGTTTGGTTACCCTAAAATGTTCTAATAGCTTCTGATTCCTTTTTGTCCTTCTTTTAATGTTCAGCAGATTCTGCCTACGGAAGTTATTTACCTGCTTATTTAAATTACTGCAGTAAAGTGAGATCCAATTACAAGCGATCATTCGAGATCCATGTGGAGTAGTAGTTTTGCATTTGTGGGTTTCCTGTCAGCTTAAACAGGGCTGGCCATTCTCACCTGACCTCTCTAATTAACAAGGTGTTTTAATAATAACAATAATTGATACTTTCACCGATCCCTGTGGGGAAATTCTCTTAATACCCCCCCTCTGCACTCTATAGGTGACAGTAAGCTGGTTGCAAAGGGCAGCCACCCATAGCAGCACCCAGGGACCTGAGGGTTAAGGGCCTTGATCAGGGACCCCCAGATGTGCCCAGGCCAGGCTTGAACTGACAATCTTCTGATCATAGACAGAGAGGCTTAGCCCACTCAGCCACAGGCTGCCCCAGAACTATCACACTCTCGGTGTTTCATGTTTACTGCACCATTCTCAGTAAACTCTACACACTGGAATGTGTGAAATTAAAATCCCAGGACGGTGGCTGTTTCTGAGATGATGGAACCGCTACTCTTATGCTGCGTTCCATTTACCTCGGAGGTCGGAACTCGGAGCTGGGAATGACGTCACAGACGAGTTAAACACGTTCCAGTGCAGCAAGTCAGACAGCCATTTAGCAAAACCAGTGACCTGTTTCAAAAAGCAAGATTTCTTGTTTAGCTGGATAACTTGTTGGATTTAATGTGTCCCAGTTTAAATGGCCTTTTTCTTCATTCACTTATATCAGGGGTGTCAAACTCCAGTCCTGGGGGGTCGGAGCCCTGTGTAGCTTAGTTCTTTCCTATTCTACCACAAATGATTCAGCTCAAGAGCTGTGTTGTAATTAGCACAAGGAGTTGAATCAGGTTTGTTAAATGAGGGTAAACCAAAAACTGTGCAGGGCTCTGGCCCCCCAGGACTGGAGTTTGACACCCCTGTAATAAAGAGTATAAAAGTACAGCTTTAACTTCTCTTGATGTTGCCTTGATTTCTGAAGTCAGGGTTGTGTCGATTCCAATGAGTTCAGGAGGCGTTCCAGTTGAAATTTCTGACTAGGAACTCAGAATCTCCAAGTTACAAGTTCAGATGGGGTGCAGCATTAGTACCAACAATCACACCATATTTAAAACCTCTTAGCTCACACATCTTAGCCATTCAAATGTTCAGCCAAACAGTAAGTGAACCTCTTGACCCTGTTTGCTTGCTGTATGTATTCAGCTGCATGATTCAGTGTTTGCAGGAGTTTCAGTAGGAATTCAATCAGAATTTTTAAACCTGCACTTTCAGTGGTGCACTTTCAAACTTTTTCTTTCATTTTTACCAAACCTGACTTGTTCTAAGTGTTTTGTAGCAATTATACTGACATGTGTTAAAACAAAATCCATTTATTTAAAATTAACTTTATATTTATATAAGAATACTTCTGGCCTGACCTGTATCTCCAGCCTTCTTGCAGCAGCTGAGACTGTATCATGGCCTCTGTGTTCATCCATCACACACAGCAGACAGACGCACTGCTGGTCAGTACGGCAGTAGACCTCCAGGGGTTTGTCATGGTGGGAACAGAGCTTGTCCTGCAGACGTCCAGTGGCATCAGTCAGCTTGTGCTTTTTAAAAGCTGGAGACTTATAGTGAGGCTGGAGGTGAGTTTCACAGTAAGAGGCCAGACACACCAGACAGGACTTGACAGCTTTGTGTTTTCTCTCAGTACAGACATCACACTCCACATCTCCAGATCCAGCATAATGGTCAGCAGTACTAGGTGCCTGTAGTCCAGTCTTATTCAGTTTCTCCACCACTTCAGCTAATATGGTGTTTCTGCCCAGAACAGGTCTGGGTACGAAGGTCTGTCTGCACTGGGGGCAGCTGTAAACTCCAAGATGATCCTCCTGATCCCAGCAGCTCTTAATGCAGCTCATACAGTAGCTGTGTCCACAGGGAATAGCCACTGGATCCTTCAGTAAATCCAGACAGACTGGGCAGCTGAACTGGTTCTGATCCACTGCGACACTGGCTTCTGCCATTTTACTACGAACACTGATAGGATTCAGTTTAGTTTTCTCTCACAGTCGGCTGTGTGTGAGAGTAGGAGGAGCTTCCTGCTTCTCAGGCTGCAGTAGGTGTGGTTTTGGACTGAGGCCAGGCTGAGAAGAGCAGACTGGCCAAACACTGGAGTTGGAGTTTATAACTAAAATATTACATAATGTAACTATACACACAACAGATATTTATTTAGTTGTTATGAGAATATCTGTTACTAACATTATTTTTCCGCAAACGAGCTATAATCCTACTGTTTGATTTTGTACAGTAGAAATTAGGTAGAAAGGTATCTCAGTTCTTCTGAAAATGAATTTCTGTGTCTGTTTAGAAACATGTTTGGGATCATGTGGTTTCAGGTGAAACATGCAGGTATGTGCAATTATAGACAGACTGTGTCAGGATTAGACAGAACAAGCTTTGACAGTGAGAGCAGCAGTACCGGGAGATTCTTATACTCTTACCTGGGGAAAGAGGCTCCCAATGCAAGGAGAGGTTAACCGGAGTTCCCGGGCTGGATGGACATCATTCATCCTTTACCTGGGGAAAGAGGTTCCCATCCCGTGGTGGGTTTTACCCAAGCCCTGGTGCTCTATGGGTCTTGGTGCTGGATCTTCATTAAATCCGTACATGGGGAAAGAGACACCTTATCCTTGGCCTCCAAGCCTGGAAGTACCCTGAGCCCTTGGAGCCTTAGCCTCAACCCTGGCCCTAGACCCATACTTAACCCTAACCCGTAAGCACAGGTTCGCAGCATGAGCGGTTTTCACCTGATAACATGTATGGTTTTCTGGTCTTAATCTGAAAATCAGTTCATCATTTACCTAGAAAGTGGCAGCACATCAACACTGCAAAACTGCAAGCTTGTCACATCACTTTGGATATAATGATGAGCTATCTGGATATTTTGAAAAACTTATTTTTAAAAACTTATTATTAAATAAGTTTAATAATGTAAACTCTAATATTTTTTGTTCCAAAATGGATAGAATCATATCTACACAATATTCCCAATTCTTAAAATCCCCTTTTGCAGTATGTTACGCTGTGGATACACAGCCCAGGGGGATTCAGAGCAGACACAAATCATCGTGAACCCATGTGCGACTTACAAGAGGTGACTGAACACAATGCACAGCCTCTGTTATGTCTCCACTGTTCAGCAGGGGGTGCCACATGAAAGCTGCCCAGCAGGAGTAAACAGGCTTCTGAAGATGACGCACCCCAGTCCCACAGTCCTCTAGTCCTGTGGTCCAATAGACCTGTTGTCCCGTAGACCTGTAATCTCATAGATCTGCAGTCATGTAGTCCCCTTAATGTACAGTGGACTGACAATTACAAGATTCTTGGTCTTCACATCTCTGAAAACCTAAGCTGGGCTAAAAACACTGGGGCAACTGTGAAGAAGGCACAGCAGCGGCTGTACTTCATCAGGCTGCTGAAGGAGGCCGGACCCAGACGTCAGCCCCTCACACAGGCCTATAGAGGACTCGTTGAAAGTATCCTTACCGGCGGCATCACTGTGTGCTTTGGAAATACCACACAGGCTGAGAGGAAATTGTACGAGTTGTAAAAACTGCAGAGAGGATCATAGGCTCCGACCTCCCCTCTTTGGACACATTATATACACAGCGCTGTAGGAGGAAAGCCCAGGGTATACTCAGTGATCAACATCACCCAGCATTCTGCCTGTTCAGGAGGAAAGCTCAGGGCACACTCAGTGATCAACATCACCCAGCATTCTGCCTGTTCAGGAGGAAAGCTCAGGGCACACTCAGTGATCAACATCACCCAGCATTCTGCCTGTTCAGGAGGAAAGCTCAGGGTTTACTCAGTGATCAACATCACCCAGCATTCTGTCTGTTCAGGAGGAAGAACTTAGGATACAATCTAAGACACCACAGGCCAGAGAGCATCACCACCTACAAAGCACAATTCTACAACAGCTTTTTTCCCAGCCACAGTTAGACTGATGGCTAAGGATATTAAAGTGGGTAAGAAATACAGCACTCCCCACTTCCCCCATAGACATTAGCTGGACAGTTAGCACTCCAAAGAGGCAATCAGACACATTAGAGCACTACCACCTCACTCTCATTCTGTGTCTTCTTCTTAGGTAGTCAATTCTTTCAGTGCAATAGCCTAACAAACATGTGCAATATTCCACTTTTGTGTACTATATACTGTCTTAATATTATTTCTGTGAAATAATTCACTCATCCACCCAGGCCATGCAATCTGCACCCTGTATCTGCATCTGGATACAGTGTGGATCTACTTACTCCGTCCTGCAATTAGTGTGTTTGCTGCTTTTATTATTTATATTTTTTATATTATGTTGTTTTATGTTTAAAAAACTATCTGTTCTCCTTTGTCTCTCTATTTTGTAAAAATGACTCTGGGAGATGCATGCACGAATTCCAATGTACTTGTACTGACCTGTACCTGTGCAAATGGCAATAAAGATTATCTATCTATCTAAGATATACTGTGACTGTCTCCTTTTATTTGTTCACAGAACATTCCAGTATATTTACTACATGCTATATAATAATACATTTCATTAAATATTAACTAATTTTTGGAAAATTTACTTTATAGACCTTCCCTTTGTGTGAGTTACTCTGATCCTCTTTACTGTGGACGAGTGAAAAAAGCAAAAAAATGCCAAAAGAGACATGGGAGATAATGGCATTGGATAGACAGGAAATTGTTATGACGCGTGCATCGAGCAAGGAGAACGGAGCAGGGAATCAGGAAGGCGAGGATCGATGAAGCAGGTACAGGGGTTTATTCAGGGTAAACAGGCATACAGGGGACCACACGGTAGACAACGTTAATGACTGACCTGGGTAAACTGACTGAGACGCGGACTGATATACACAAGACTGGAGGCAGGAAATGTGGAACAACTGGTAAACGGAAAGATTCCACACAAGGTTAACGAGGTAGGCTTGGCACATGAAGGGGTTGGACGATCGGTCATGACAGAAATAGATGCATTAATGTTTAAGAGGAATGTGAATATTTAAGAAGCATGTTTAAGAAATATTTTTAGAATTTTCATCAGTAGTACGTGAGTAAAAACAAACATCATGCCATTTTGTGTCTATTTTCTGCAATTATTTGTTCAAAATGTGTTTTTTCATTGGATTGACTAACGCAACATCACAATAGCTAGTTGGCGGTTAGGGGTGTAACAATATACTCAGCCCACGAGATGAGACAAGACACGATATTGGGCTCACAAGACAATATTTTAACAATATTTTAATGAAAACCTCAAAGAGGCAATATATTACTGGAAAGCAGCCTTTTATGTAATTAATTTGAAAGACAAAAAATGCTAAATAATGCAGATGTATGGTGAAATGTTTTAAATAATCACCATCGTCATATGCAGTAAAGAACAGAACAAATGTCTAGCACCATAAAATATTTCACCACAAACTCAAATGACAGGCTTCTCTCGTATTCGACATCTCAATTGAACATAAAATAGAATATAAATAAAACAATATAAATAACAAACATAAATCTTTTTTTTATGTTTTCTTCACTGGTGCAGTGGATTTAAGTAAAGAGCTATGATGGTGATAGAAATGGCTTTGCATAGTAGTAGCGTTAGCCGCTGTGTGCGGCAGATGGTTCGTGTTTTGTCTGTCACCCTTTCACCATTTATATTTTCCACTGGGTACCCAAAATGCTGCCACACACAAGAATTAAAAGTGTCTGGGGCATCTACTAGAGGGCCATTAGTGACCTCTGCTGGCCCAATAAGGAGGAGACAGGACAGATCGTGTAAGTACTAAGATTAGACGCATCCATCTTCCAAACACTTATCACAAGGGTATCTCAGGGCCAATTACAGGAAACACAGGGCACAAAGCTGGGGTCCGCCATTGATAGAATGCCATTTAATCACAAGGCACACTCACAGTCATAGACTCTGGACAATTTACAGATGCCTGTCAGAATAGCTGCAGGAAGAAACCCATGTGGCATAAAGAGAGCATACAAACGCCACACACACAGAGTAGGAGAAAGATGGAAACATTCAACACTGCAGGTGCAAGGCAACCCTGTTACCCACTGAGCCGCCACTCACAGGATTCTCATGGTTAAAACAGGACATGATGCCCAATAAATTCAAAATCCACATGTGGAGGATTTCAGCCATATGGTTTTGAGTAACTTCTACATCCACGTACCATTTGTGAGATGGAGCCTGCCAGTTCCTCTTATGCTTGAGTTTTGCTCCTGCGTTACTAAGATTATGGTATTTAGGTCCTCCATCCATCAGATTCAATTCTCACTGTAGTCATGCTAATCCACTCTTGACACTGTACGCTTGGTAAAAAACTCTCATGTCTGCATCCTTGGTAGCGAAACAAAAAGGGGGTTTACTGAACTAGATGGGCTGAGACTGGAAACAAACAGGGTCATGAGGGATCACAAACGAGAGGACTGGTAACCAGGAAGGGCACAGGCAACAGGAAGGTTTATCATCAATGACCGGACTGGGGCTGATGAGACAAACAGATACTTGAATGCAAAGCCTAACGAGGGGCAACAAGTAACAGGGTCACGCTAGGGAGGAGACTGGAGGGTCAGGCAGATGTGGTGGGTAGGACATGACAGTGGTCATGTGACACGGGCTGTTGCAGACGCCACAAGGAACCTCCATAAGCGGATCACACTTATCGTTAGGGTGATGCCTGTGGTTTATGGCATTGCCCAGAGTTTGGTGGAAACTTGGCTGCAGACACAAACACAATAACCTGTAGCAGGCCTTGTAGTTTTTCAGGCACTTGGCCCCAAATTTTTAATTACTTTGACTTTATATATGAATCCGAATTTTTTTGTAATTGACCAATATGCTTCTTATGCATGACAATATTCAGTCGACGTTTTGTTTAAGAATTGCATTGCTTATGAATTAGATAAAATTTATTGATCTCCGGGGGAAATTCTTTTGATAGCAGCACAGACAAACATGCATGTAGTGCATCAGTTGTAAATAACAAACGGAAGACAAAAATGCCTGTGTTTGTGTCACCAGAGGGATAAATATTCCTATCAGGCGCAGCATAAATGGACTCAGTCCCAGGATGGCTCGATTATCAGGGGTAATTTATTAACAAAGAGCACAAACAGGAGAGAACATAACAGAAAAGGACAATGAGACACTGATGCAGAGCCAAAGCCAGCGTGGTCGTTACCACAGGATCGATTCCTACCCCCGTAGCCGGGAACCCACCTTATAGACCCACCCCCAGGGGAACAGGTGCACCACGTCTAAGTTAGACTGGGGGAGAGAGACAAACAAGTGGCCAGCAGAGGGAGCAGCACAGAATGTGGAGCTCGTCACCAGAGGAAGGAGAGGGACGTCAGAGTAATAATCCACCTTTACATTGTATTCAGGGGTATATCTGTATTGCTGCAACGCCACTGTGAGTGTATTGTGGGTCACATTGTGGCTGATAATCTTATTCCTAAATTGTAAGGAGTAAAAAAGAAACTTATACTAAAATAAAAAAGTAAATAAGGATTCCTAGAAAAACTGATACAATACAATATACAGACAGAAATGTATAAAATGTATACACACAGGACAGGAGAAAAACTGCCACCTCCATTCATCAGGCTTACATTTCCTTACATTTTATTTTATTCAGAATCGGAATTCACTTTATTGGTACAACTCCATGTATTATGAATTTGTTTTCGCACTTTTGGTGTATTCTCAGACAACAACCGATATAATTCAGAGAAAAATTCTCATTTTGCATGGGTTCTGCAAGCTGAAGAAATATTCATTTATTTTTGTCTAAAATAGGTAAAAATGATTCCTCCAGCACACAGTCAGCTATCCCAGCATGCACAGGGACAAAGAGCAGTTTGTATAATTAACCCAAAACCCTGGATAGAGGGGTTCAGTGAATGAGGAGGTGAAGCTGTACAGGAGGGTCAGTCCATCAGAGGAGACTCTGTAGAAGGTCAGAGTACCAGCCGCCTGGTCTAGATACACTCCTACTCTGCAGGGACCTGAGGGCTCTATGGGTATGACAGTCTGTTTATTATTGTGCCGGACAGAGTAACGGTCAGGATAGCAGCACAGACTCCATGACTTGTCATTGTATCCAAGCAGACAGTCAGCAGTCTCTCCTTTCCTCCCGATTCCTTTATAAGTCACTCCTATCAGGGCTCCATCTCCACTCCACTCAACCTCCCAGTAACCGCGACCAGTAAGACTCTCTCTGCACAGAACTTGGGGCCAGTAGTCAAATCTCTCTGGATGATCAGGATATGGCTGCTTTGCCCCCCCTGTCACCTTCCTGTTCCCCTCTGACAGAGACAGGTGTCTGTTTGCTGTGTTGGGGTCCAGCGTCAGCTGGCAGGAGTCTGTAGGCAAGAGGAAGAGCGATTAATCCCATCACGAAGCCCAGCATCTCCATCATTATCACTGTCACACCTCACACACTCACTAACACAGGATGCAATGCAAACCAAGTTCTTGCCCCATTTGTATAGAGACCTGATGGCCCTCAAGCATCTCATCTCTCATCACCCTATCTCAGTCTCGGTCTCATTCCCGCAGTCAGTATTCACTGCACTAGTCTTCATAATCTCCAAGACTACATATTTCATCTATAAATTTGTACTTTATTGTGCACCCCATAGTACAAGATGTCAGCAAAAAATATATAAAAACGATTAACTGCTACCTGTAAACATTTATGAATTCTGTATAATAAAAATGACATAAATGGTGCAAAGGTGACATTAAAACAATATCTAAAGATGCAAACCCACTACCAGTACAGTATGCTTTAAATATCAGTAAAGGGCAGCTTCTCGCTTATCCACCAATTAGCTTAACGACCTAGTTGTCGTTAAGCTAATTAAGCGGATTGGAACTCAGTCATTAAGTGAAGAGTGTCTGTATGCTGCAAAAACATTACAAAATTAGCAACTCTGTGGAGGCAGCGATTATAGAACATCTTTTTCCCCAACTTTATTGAACATTGTATGTCAAAACATGATAAAACACAGTAATAGAGAAAAAGAAAGAAGGAAAAAAAGAAGTAAAAGAAAAAAGAATGAAGGAAAGACAGGGAGAGGACAAATAGAGTTCAGATTTTTAAAACTGTAAAGGTCGGGTTGTCATGACAAATAGCATCAAATTAATTATAAAAAAGCATTTTTCTTTGTAGTGTTGAAGCAGTGGCAACCTAAAATAATATGTCTAAACAAAAGCTTAAAATTGGGCAGGACATTATTCCCTATGAATGTGTTTACGTCTTTCAAAAATGATTTGTGAAGCTACACTTCCAGAATAGAAGTGATAAGGTTTCTGGGTACAGACTGCAAAATGACCATTTGTTAACCAATTCTTTTCAGTATGTCAGTAGGAACTGCTTAACTGGATTGTACATATTAATAATTTTGAATGAAATTTGTTTTACCCTATTGGTTAACAAAAAAACTGTGGTAAAGACCAGACTCTTTTCCAGTCAATATTTCTAGATATGTTGTTCCAATAAGAAATGACAGGAGGAGCAGAGGTGATATCCTTAAGATCGATGTAGTAACACACAAATTACCTATTGGGGAATTTAATACATTAGGAGAAGACACCAGGAAATCTGAGGAGTACAGGTGGGACTGCATCAAACACTTGTGCAAATTCTTTGGGACTCACAGGTGTTTGGAATTTGGTGAGGAACTCTGAGTAAGTATATGATAGGCCTTGCTTTTCATAGTATTGTTAAAAGTAAATGTTTAAGCAGTTCGATCCTTCTTTGTATTACAGTAAGAATTAAGAAAAAAAGATTTCTTTAAGTAATGGGTTTTATTCTTCAATGCAACGTCTAAAAGCATCGTCAACTATCCTACACATAGGGTCATCTATACAAAGTGATTGGGCCACATATGTGAGGCGAGAGATGCAGTATTCCGCCATTGACCGATAGATCTCTTTGTAACCAACAGTTCAAACTCTTCTGGATTTTCTCAACAATAGGGTTCAAATTAATAGGGCATCTGGATTTGTTGTACTTCGTTATTTGCACTCCCAAATATGTCACCTTGTCTTTCACTGGAATATTGTAAATTGAAGATACTTCCCATATATAAGTGCAGAGTAACTCACACTTAGAAACATCAAGACAAAGACGAGATGCTCTTGAAAAAGACTGAAGAGCATTGAAAGCTATGGATACCTGAGTAGTGTTCTTCAGAAATAGAACTGTACCATCCACCAGTTGACTAAAGCATAGTTAGTGCATTCTGTGTGACAACACCTACACTCTGGAATGCACTTCCTCACAGTCTGTGAACGGCAAAGTCTGTTTACATCTTCAAGTACCAATTGGAAACCCAGTTATTTCAGGAATGCTATAATGCATCTACCAGTACATAACATTCTCATTGTTGTTTTGCTGTTGTTATTGCTTTATTGTATTGTATTGTATTTGTGTGTATTGTAAAGCAGCCTTGAGTGTGAGAGAGGTTCTATAAAAATAAAACATTATTATTATTCATTGTCAGCTGCAGTAATTCCTAGCATAGGACTAGTTCAGATATGTAGATTAAGAAATTGCGCAGCTATTAAGAATTAATAAGGGGAAATGGGGCGTCCCTGCCTGACTCCACGATTTAAGTGAAGTCTTGGTGACGTACCACCTTGAAGTATTATGGAACTGTTACCATTTGTGTATAACATCCTGGCGAATCTACAAAAGTGATCTCCAAAACCCTATTCTTCTCAAGAGCCTGTAGCATGACATGCAGACAGGCAGACAGACAGAGACAGATAGACAGACACTTTATTAATCCCACAGGACATTTAGGAATTTGTGTTCTAAGAAATTAAAAGCTTCATAGAAATCTAAAAAAAGAGCAAGGGTGTCTTATGAAATCAAGTCCGAATAATCTAAAGAATCCAAAATTAAACATATGTTATTGGAAATATGTCTATTTTTCATAAATCCCATTTGAGATGCATCTATTAAGGAGTTCAAAACTTATTTTAGTCTTTTGGCCAGAATCAAAGCTAGAACTTTATATCAGATGCCAATTATCAACAAAAAGAAAGTTTTTATTAGGTTGTAAGATAATATTGATTAGGCTTTGTGTGCATAATGTGCAGGAAGTACTAAGTTTATTATGCTCTCATTATACTGTACACTTGCGGTAAGAAAGGAGCTTTTCATTGAAAGTTTTATAAAATTTCGAGGTTAGACCGTCTGTTCCCAGTGATTTATTATTTTTTAAGCAATTTATTGCAACAGAGATCTCAGTTAAATTAATTGGGACGTCACAAAGTTCAAGATCTGCATCACTTATTCACGTGATGTTTGGGAAGGAATCAAAAAACTTGGATGAAGACTGCAGACATACAAATTATTGAAGAACTCAGTGCAGAGGTTGCCTATTTTCTTGATATCATCTGCAACATTTCCATAAATCCTCACCCGCATAATGCAGTTGTTCCTGGTGTCACGATCGGTGCGTGCGGGCGAGCGAGCAAGGACGGAATCCAGCCAGGTATAGGGGAAACCGGGGATTCATTCCGTGGACGGGAAGCAAACAGGGAAGCAAACAGGGAAGCAAACGTCACAACATCACATCAATGACGGATCTAGGGAATACGGACTAGCACGCAAACTAAATACACAAGGAAACGAGCAGGAAACTGACAACAGCAGGTAAACGGGAGGA
>JAODKC010000067.1:94354-104662 GCA_026777985.1 Mormyrops attenuatus | reverse complement strand
GAGAATTTATCTCCAGAAAGGACCATCAACCTCTTCCACTGTCTGAATGAACTGGGTGACAATTCTCTAGTAGAGGAAGTACAAGGATACCTGAATTCAGGACGTCTTTCAGCAGAAGACCTCTCACCTGCACAGTGGTCAGCTCTGGCCTTTGTGTTACTGATGTCAGACGAGGAGCTGGATGTGTTTGATCTGAAGAAATACATCAGATCAGATGAAGGTCTCCAGAGGCTGCTGCCTGTGGTCAAGAAATCCAAGACAGCTCTGTAAGTGATGTGAAAATGTGAAAAATATCCAGTCTAGCAGTAATGCATTAACTTTATTTGAAAAAGATAAAATATGCAATTTATTTCTCCTTATAGATTAATAGCAGATAATAATGGATCGTTTTTTTGATAATCTGAAACCCAGATTTTATAATGACTGAAGATAGTAATCCCATATGAAAAAAAGAAAACATATGGTTCATATAAGACTATAAAGCATTTTTCTTATTTCAATTATATATGACAACACATAATGTGTCACGTTATGGTGGGAGAAGGACGACCCAAAGACAGGCTATCAGCAAGTGAAACCCCTAGCAGGGGAATTTATTGGGGGAAATGGGCAGGGCAGCACATACAGAGAGAGAACAATGGCTGAACAGAAGAAACTAAGAAACGCTAATTTTCATGACTAACAGAGGAGTAAATGCAAGGCAGGTGTGGCTGGTTAACAAGAGGGCAGGTACAAGAGGTAAGACTAACAAGCTTCAGCCGGCGGCTTATTAGCAGCCATGTCCAAGGGAAACGTAGGGAGCAGACAAGTGGGGTGGGGCTGTACGTGACATACAGTAATGTTTCTATAAGTTCACTACAAGTCAGTGGTTTTCCTTGTATGACTATGGCCACATTCATACTAAAAACACACACCTGACATGTCAGACACTCAGGAGAAAAGCCTATAGGAAAAATGAAAACTTTTACATGAACTTTACATTTTAACATATGTGATAACATACACTGTAAAAAACAATAATTATACAATGATATCACTTTTGTGCTCACTTTTTTGGGGTAAATTTAGCATTTTTATGAGCAAAGTAAACCCAAGTTTGAACCCAATTAAGATAAAGGGCCCTATTCAACATGATACAAGGTGGTTCCAGGCATGATGCAAGTGTCTTGACTAGCCTGAACCTGATACTGTTTTGTGTCCAGCTGGGAGTTGAGGGCTTTGCTCAAGGGTCCATAGACGTGACTATGCTGCTGAGGCTGAGCATGAGCCAGGAACCTTATGATCACAGGCCCAGGGGCTTACCTCACTGAGTCACATGCTGTCCTCCCCAAAACCAGAGGTGGAGATTTCATGTCCAGGGAGTACAAATCCAGACCAAATTTTTGTTTCAGCCAACCAGTTCAATGTAAAGAGTCACAGTCACAGAGTACTCAACTGTTTGGCTGAAACAAAATCTTGGTCTGGATTTGCATTCTCTGGGCTTCAAATCTCCACCTCTGCCCAAAACGAACGTGGCTTAACCCTCTGGGCCCGAGTGCATCGTCGGCAGTGCAGCGCACTTTTCGCATCTATTTCAGTTTATATCTCGCTGAAATCTTCATGTACAATTATGAAAACAACACTGGCTAAATCCGTAATCAGTCTTCTTTTCAAAACGAACATTGTCGGAAGTATTAACGTTTTTAAAATTAGGTTAAATTGGCAAAAAATAAACCATGTCACCTTTCTTTGTTTTACCTGCATCGGGGGCGTGTAGTACCGCCCTCACGCGAAGATCGCTATTCGCATTCTAAATAGCCGCATTTCCGCGTATTGAAATTGCATTCGCTTGGTGATCTAATGAACAATGCAGCGGTGAAATGCGGTTCAGATACATCCCCATCAGCACCATAAAAGGGGGGGGGGGTGTAGCTGGGTGTAAATGGCTCATGTATACACATAAGAGCTCCTAAATATTCAATGGAAGGAGACCAGAAATAGTGATATGAGTTAGGTTTTTCTTATTTATTTATCCAACTGAATGTTGTAACTAAACCATTTAGTCATCTTCATGTAGCCCAGACTTTGGTGATCAGATATCTGGGATCAAAACAAACTGCCACCATTGCTTACTATGTACCTTTATAATGTTTCTGCAAGTGTTCCAATCTGCAATTTGCAATGCCTAAATTTTGATGTCAAGTTACAAACTTCACATAAATCTGACATATTTACAAAGTACAGTAAGAATTAGATGAGTTCAATGCCAAAACAAATATACAGTATAAGGAATAATTTATTTGCCATGAATTTAGTTTATGATATTGAATGAAATGTGTGACCATGCCCCAGTCAGTGAAAGTGTGTTCCCTAGCCCTAGGCCCCAGAGGGTTAATGCCAATCTCCGCAGCGGCACTGGATGCTGGCCGACCCTGTGCTGTGACCCCCAAACTTCCTCTCACCTGTGTATGTATCTGTGCATCTCATGGAGTGCAAGAGGGAACAGGCAAAAAGACAATTTCTCCATATGGATGAATGAAGTATCACTACTCATAAATATTTCAAACCTATCTGACAGGATTGATGGTTCTCCAATTAGGGTATTAGTCATTTGATAAATTCCCAGGTATAACAATACAGAAAAAAGATTTCAGTCAAGGAATCAGGAATTTACAGAAGCCCTGAACCGCATTTGATGATTTGAAGTCGTTATTTCAATATAATGAGTCATTATAACAAGGAATTATCCAATTATTTCGACATAATAAGTTGTTATTTCAACATAAGTCATTATAACAAGATAGTAAGTCATTATTTCGACATAAGTCGTTATAACGAGATATTACGCGTATCTCGTTATTTCGACATAAGTCGTTATTTCGACATAATAATAGGTCTTGTTAAGCTTTGCACAATCTGCCACTAGAGGGCAGAACATCAATGCATTTTCGTTGTCATGCTAGTACGCTAGGTATTGGGAAGATGTTTGTAACTAATCCAGTATCAGTTTTTGTCAGTCACGTGTCTGCACTGTCTGACACGCCCCCATTTGCCATTTTGAGTGTACCACGGATGTAAACACATTTGGTTAACAAACTTTGTATTTCATATTCAGTGTTTTTTTCTCCACAAAAATGTAAAGTTTTACGTAATCAGTAATAAGCAATTTTCATTACCAAAACACACTAGTCATGTAGGTGTTTAAGAGAGGAAAAGAGTCAAGAATACCACAAAAATGTCATTGGACATAACTTTTTGGTCATATTTAAGATGAAATATAAGTGGCAAGCAGAATACAGGCTTGGTATACAATGAGTTTATACAGATCCTTCCAGACATCATGTGAAACATTATAAACCGTACTTGCAAATGTTTCTAAACTTAAACTATATTTGGGCATTGGTTTGTCAGGGCACAGCACACAGTAACAGCCTTATCCAGCATTGTGGCTTATAGTCCATGCACACGAATATACACATACATGCAGATAAACGTGTCATTACAGTTTTGCTGTTTACTTTTGTCTTTGAAAAGCATTCACTCTGTAACGCTAGTTTAACAGATTCACCCATTAATGCTGCCCTCTGTAGTGAGGCTAGCTTGCTAGCGTAGGTTAACCAATGTGAAAATACCAAGTTTAGAAGACAAAAAATGCATACGCAGATATACTATTTAAACAAAATACATGAAAATGCCGACAGCAAACATGCATGAAGGGAGATATCGTGTTGAAAGTGATCTCCTTCCGTCTCATTACTGTGACCCAGGCCATCCGACGCCTCTTCGTTACCTCCTCTACCTGCTGTCCATAATCCTCTTTTCCAAGTGGGAAACTGAAAAAAAATCTCATTTTGTGGTCCACCTTTCTGACACTTCTACCATGTGATTTAGTATGACAGCCTTTCACACAGCACGAGTGTCCCATCCTACCAAAGATTATGCCACACACAAATGCTGGCACTTGAGTTGTATACACTCACAATGGAGATTCGACCCACAATACACTGTGGCTATAGCGAGTGTGACGTGAACTGTCAAAGACCGATTGATAGCTGCTCACTGCTTTGCTTGGTGGGTCAAATGCAGAGTGTTGTGCAGTCGTGTGTTTCACATATGACAAATAATCACTTTCACTTCACTAAATGTACATGTTTGTACAACTTTCTTTGTTTTAGTAGCTTTTTATGGCTTTTCTGTAGCCTATGTTGAAATGTATACTGGTGTCTACTCTTTTTATCGTGGATTAAATAAGATCTACTGGTATAGATTTCATCACTTAGGATTCAACGCTTTTTTCAGGTCAGGTCAGATTTTGGTCATTCATCAGTTCATTTCGTGGGTGGGGCGGTACAGTTACAGTATCTCCAAATGGGTCGGTTGAGTACGTATGTGTTAAAACCATGACCTGCAGGGTTTATTTGCTGTGGTTAAGGCTGTTCATGTTCACATTGCATGCATTACTGCTAGACTGGATATTGTTCACCACTGAATCACTCTGTCTGTGCATTGTAAACAGCAGCCCGATGTAATAACGTGCAACGTAATTCTGTCCTGGCTCATCGGTCAATGTTATTCTGATTTTCGGATGTACAGTAGATGAATTACCCAGCCAATGCTTTAGAAAAGAATTAGTGGAATATAAAATGTTTTGAAATGCTACACACAATAAGTTTATAGGCGATTTATGACAAACGATAAGAATGATATTAATGGTCTACATAAAGTTAACTTGGAATAAAAGTACAAACTATGTAAAATTCCAAGAAATACATGGGTCATTAGTGTACAAGTAAGCTACGGATATTACCAGCGCATCAGTGTGACTTAATGCATTCTTTAATATTGGCACAAAGCTTAACATAATGAGTTATGTAGAAATAACGACTTATTGTCTCCGAAAAAAAAAATCATCAAATGCGGTTCAGGGCTTCCGTAGGAATTTAAGTGTCATTTAAAAAAAAAATTATTTTTAATAAAAATTTATATTAAAATCAAATAAGTAAGAATAAACTAAAGAAAAACTTAAACTCCTCTGCAAATCATTCAAATCCCACAAGACACATTCACACACACACATATGTCAGGCAGGAACTGAATCCAAAACCCTAGAAAGGGTCAGCTGTACTGCCAATCAGTGACCCACTGTGCTGCTCAGAGCTTCATAAAAATACTTAAGCATATATTGAAGTGTTTCAGGGTAACTGACCCTTTAAGATCATTAAAAACAGTTAATTCAAAAAGCAGTTAGGAGTTGGCTAGGGAGTTTCATGCAAAAACAAAAAAAAAATAGAATTGGCCCTGTAAGGTAATAACATGTACACAACATTAGAAAAAATAGTCTGTAAGACCATATAATAATCATTATTCGACTTTGACTTTTGAAGGTAGACTTGCTCACTGTCAGTGGTCATGAGACTGCAAGAAGTGGCTAAAATGCACAGTAAATTCATGGGAGAACATGCATTGTGCCAGCAGCTTCTTATTTGAGTAGATTGATCCAGTTCCTAAATATGCTGCACACAAAACCTTTTGTCATATTTTTGCTTTGAATTGAAAATGCTCACTGTATTCTTCATGACAGGGAACATGATGACCATCCGAGGATTGACCAAAATTTAAATTTGACCATGTTTAATAATATTGCTAACTGAAGCAATTTAAGGTATTCCTGTGTGTAGACTCCAATTCCCTTTAAAGTATAGGCTGAAAAAAAGTTTGTTTTCATGCTTTGTATCACCACAATCACTGAAGTGTATGTATAATAACACGGCTTCTTTTTCAGGTTGAACTGTTGTAATCTCACAGAGAAATGCTGTGAGGCGCTGGCTTCAGCTCTCAGATCAAACTCCTCACACCTGAGAGAGCTGGACCTGAGTGACAATGACCTGCAGGATTCAGGAGTGAAGCTGCTCTCTGCTGGACTGAGGGATTCACACTGTAAACTGGAGATACTGAGGTCAGTGTTACTGGGTATTTGCACTGTAAACTGGAGATACTCAGGTCAGTATTACTGAGTATTCCACACTGTAAAGTGGAAATAGTAAATTTGGTTCTTTTCATAATAATACTTGTTCAAATGTTAAAACCTTATGCAGTGCTTAAGTGAAATACAGGTATTTTTAATTGAAATGGCAGCTTACGAATCCTGTCCTAGGATTTGACAATATTGCCATACCTCTACTGCGTTTTACGGTTGATGGATGGGAGGATGACAAAAAAAGTGGCCTATACAGATACCCTGTATAGTTTGGCACACGTATGAGATGCGGATTAATTGCAAAGTTTAACCACAATCGTGTGAAATACAGTTTTATTAATACTGTTATTATTTAAAGTAATTCCCTAAATTTCAATGTTTGGAATTTAAAGCTGGAACTGTTCAGTTGCATGGTTCTCAATATGTAAGTTGTTAAAGTTGTTAAAGAACCCTAGATTAGCTAATGATAGCATACTCCATGCAGTCTTAGTATTATATTATTTGTATTATTTATTACGTAGATAATGCACTGCAAACTAATGTTTAGCAAGGATTTGCCAACAGTTCAGGTAACGGTCATGAATCGATTTAAAATGTCCTATCCACATTCCCGCTCTGAGTATGTGCTATTGACATGCTTGTGGATCTACTCTAAGTATAATTGGTTTTATGCAACAATATCAGGTTTTAAGAAATACTATTAAGATCGAAAAATTAAAAAAATTTTAAAGTGTAGGTAATTTGAATTAATACAGTTTATTTTTAATATTTTTAAATGAGTTTAGTTTACTGTAAAACTGATGCGTGATGTTTATGATAGCCAAGAAGCATTTTTTGAGTGTATGGGTTTCCATGCAAAGCAGAGTTGCAGAGATTTAGGAAAAGCAGTTGCCTGTTTACATGATGTGTTATTGTGATAGGGGAATATAGGGCTCTTGAAGGAACAGGCATGCTTTGGTCCGTTCAGAAATATTTTATTAAAAGCGATGCAAAATTATGAAATATCAGAAAAAATGCAGTAATAGTCCCTTTGTTGAGTAAAATGCATAAGCAGCTGCAAAGCTATTCACACTTGGACGTGCCATCATCACCCACCTTCACTCTTAGACTGGGGAGCTCGTTTCAGTCCTGGCAGGAGACCAACATGTGAGTCCCGAGACGGTGCCGGGCGATGTGCACTCTATCCCATGGCTGAGCTCCGGTCAACACTAAGTTCTCCCCCTTCCTTTATACTAAATTGGGTGCTGCGTGTGGGCAGGGAATGAGCTGACCAGGCTCACCCCTCCCCTCAGGCAATGTGCTCTTAATTCTCCAGTTTTGTCTGGGTAATGCTGCTTGCAGTTTCAATCAAAAATAACAAGACAAGCGTCCTTAAGCAACACTTTCCCTCTTTCCTGAAGACGAGATAAGTGTCCCGCAAACCGATCAGTGGCGTGCAAAACATATTGGGCAACACTTTTTCTTTTCCTCTGGAAAACCCCTTAGAAAAACAAGGGAAGCATCCTTGAACATGGTGAGCATCTCGTAGAACAAATTAACAAGACAAGCGTCCTTGAACAGGGTAAGCATCCCAGAACAAGGATTTTTGGACGGTAGGAAAAGATTAGCATCTTGACTCCTTTCATTAGAAACAAGTGATTTGTGAAAAACAAGTTGTATAAGTGATCAGTGAAAAACATGTTTGTGCAGTTCATCCTTGCCACAATATTATGGGTGAATCATGGACGACGTATTTGAATCTCAGGATGATTAGTCCATACACGATCAGAACCAATCCTTACCTCAATCACCTCATATGTATGACAGTAAAAGGAGGACAATTATTAATTCTAGGTAACGTAATCGTTAGCAAGTTCGTCCTAATACACATGAGCAGGGTATGTTAAAAGTTCTTTGCTCTAAGTGTTCTTAAAGTAAGAAAGGGAAACTAACATTGTCTGTTTTTATGGGTGATCTGAAAAATGACGAGTTTGATAACTATATTGTAACAAAATTCTGTAAAAACAATGAAACCATTACAGTAACATACTGTTTATCAGTAAAACAGTACAATACTGTAGAAATGCACCCAAGCAATATTTAAGGGCACCTTGCTGTTTCCCAGAAAATACTGCAATGTTCTGTAATCCAGTACATGCAGTGTTAAAATATAACCTATAGAATTTACTCAAATAAAACGAGGTAACAATTTGCACTCACTTTTTAGGATTGAATTTAAACTTTTTTTGTAAAGCATACACAATTTTAAGAAATATTTTAAATAAATTAAGCTGAAGTCCACCTACTTTCACAGTACCATCTTATAAGATTTACTCAAATTAAGATAAAATTTTTGCGCTCACTCTTTTAGGTAAATTTTACAATTTTATGAGTAAAGTAAACCCAAGTTTAGCAAAGAAAATACCCAATTCATTTAAAGTGCCCTATTCAGCATCTGATGCAAAGTGGTACCAGGCATGATGCAAGAGTCTTTGCCAGCATGAGCCTGATGCAGTTTCCTGTCCAGCTGGGAGTTTGCTCAAGGGCCCCTAGACATGTAGCTAGTCTGCTGACGCTCGGCACAAACTGTCAACCTTCTGATCACTAGCTCAGATACTTAGTCTGCTCAGCGACATACTTCCCCCATAAGAAAAAACCCAGTCTAAAGTTAATGGCACAGTATTTCACTATTATTTTAATGGTGCACTGAAAAGATGCTGTGTAGAATTTACTTTAAAAAATTCTCAAGTTTTTGCACAAGCTTTTTCTAAGTTTAACTGCAGCATTGCTGAGTAAAAGTCAATTACAAGCCCTTTGAATCAAATGTTACATTTAAGAAAATGTAATAATTACCTTCGGGTCTTTTGTAACATTTTCTTTGTTGTATGTATTAGATAACAACTGAATTAATTCTATCTATCTGTCTACCTACCTACACTAAAAAAATGTATTGTTGGGTGCGATTAATTTTATTAGGACAAGTGGTTACATGAAATTAGTTCATCTAAGAACAGATATGAAGTAGAGTAGATGTAGAGCCTAGGGTAGATAGAACTTATATTTAGAATTTGTATTTATTGTAATTACCTAGCCTGCTAAGAGGACATTCAAGTAAGAATTTCATTGTACTCTGTACACTATACTTGTACACATGACATTAAACTTTTAACTGGAATTAAGTTCACAGTTTGACTTTATGCTATATAAACTAAACTAATTTTAGTAGAATGCAATACATTTTTCTTTAATTCAACAGCACCATGAGATGTTCAGGTACAGAAAATACAAATCCAGATGAAGGTTTTCTTTCAATCAAATAGCTAAGTTCTCTGTGACTGTGATTCTTTATCCGTCCTGTCAACTACAATCCCTCCTGGGCCATAGGCCACCAACAAGGGACTTCCATGCATCTCAGTTCTCGTCTTTCTGCTCCAGCTGACTCCAGGTGTATTCCATTCTTTTGGTGTCCACTTCAAGGTCTCGGCGCCCCATATTTTTTGGCCATGCTTAGTTTCTCTTTCCTTGGGGATTCAAGGAGGGCGCTTGCTTGGTGACATTTGAGGCTTGCGGAGTGTGTGGCTGATCCATCTCCAGCGCCATCTCAGAATCTCTTCTACAGGAAGCAAGTTAGTTCTCTGCCAAAGGTCCTGGTTAATCATGGTGTTTGGGCAACGGATCCAGAGGATCTTTCGCAGACAGGTGTTACTGAAGGTCTGCACTTTCCTCATTGGTGCCACCAGTTGTCCTCCAGGTCTCTGCTCCATATAGAAAGACTGACGACATTGGAGTCGAACAGTCTGATTTTTGTTTGTATAGTCATTTCCTTAGAGTTCTAGATGTACTTCAGCTGGAGGAATGCTGCTCTTGCTTTGCCTATTCAAGACTTGACATCAGCGTCAGTTCCACCTGTCTTGTCAACAACACCGCCCAGGTAGATGAAGGCTTCCACCTCTTCTGAAGCCTCACCTTCCACCTTGACTTCCACCTTTCCAATTGTCTGGGCCTGCTGCCTTGCCATTCCTCAGCTGTCCTATCACTTTTTGGATCTCTTCTCTGGTTGGTGTGCTACAGTCTATAGGTAGGTTTTCTGTTGCTAATGATATTAGGTGGGTTTGGTGGCACTGGTTTATTTGACAGCCCTTCAAAATGTTCCTTTCATCTGTTCTGCTGTTGTTCCAGGGTCTTCCTCTCCATGTTTTACTGTCGATCTGGTTTGCTAAATTTTCCTGACAGGTTCTTTATAATGGATTACATGTCCATTTCCTGCTGCTTCTTCTGCTTCTGTTGCCAGGCTATCAGTTAACCCTCTGAGCCCTGAGGGTAGAAAACACACTTTCACTGCCTGGGGCATGATCACACATTTCTTCAAATAT
>JAODKC010000067.1:35698-52080 GCA_026777985.1 Mormyrops attenuatus | reverse complement strand
TAAAGGAGAATTTATCTCCAGAAAGGACCATCAACCTGTTCCACTGTCTGAATGAACTGGGTGACAATTCTCTAGTACAGGATGTACAAAGCTACCTGAATTCAGGACATCTTTCAGCAGAAGACCTCTCACCTGCACAGTATTCAGCTCTGGCCTTTGTGCTACTGATGTCAGACGAGGAGCTGGATGTGTTTGTTTTGAAGGAATTCATAAGATCAGATGAAGAGCATTGGAGGCTGCTGCCTGTGATCAAGACATCTAAAACAGCTCTGTAAGTGAGAATGTGATAACATATCTTATTTGGCAGTAACACATTAACATAATTTAATTTTTGTTGGATTTGTGTGGGTTTTTATTTACATTTTTTTATGCTTTTCAAATACAAAACATGTTATGGCACAGGCAGGGAAAAGGTGATAATCCACTTGTGGCTCCAAGAGACAACATGTTTATTGAAGAAAACGGAACACACTGGGGTAGACTACAAAACAAAAGGATCACGCAGGGTCAGAATTAAACAGGGGAACATAACTAACAGGACCATACATATAACAGCTAAAGGAACCGGGCAACCACAAGATCAGGATTAAACAACCAGACAGATTACAACACACAGTGATTAACACTAAGAGTAACTTCTCACAGTGACTCACTAAGGAAAAGAAGAGTCAGGCACTAAAATACAAACAGACAAGCAGACTAACAAGGGGGCATGTGTGGCACATGAAGCAAAAATAACCAATCAGCAGACACAACAGGTAGAACAATTAACAAAGTACTGGCACAGGAAAATGGGCAACAGGTGGAACTAATAACAAAGACGATCAATAAACTAAGAAGCTTAAGAAAAACTAGGAAGCATAACCTGACACTAGGAAAGTAAAGCAAAGTAGAATAATGACAAAATCATGAAGGCACAAAACACAGGAAGGAAGGCAAACGAAGGGAAGGAACTAAGACATCGGAAAAGAAGATTAATACTATAAACAATAGAAAAACAGCAAAAGCTCAAATAAGCAAAACAGAAGAGGTAAGGCTAGTTTTGAACCAGCCTCAAATCCACAACCAGCAGGTTCACATGCTGAGCCACATGCACAACCCACTGAGCTATGCGGCAGTCCAGGGAGTGAGGAAAACACACGGGTTAAAGGAAGCCACAGGGAGGACAGGATGACCAACAAACCTGCTGGCCAAATGGGGAGGTGACACGAAAGGCAGGATCGGACGGATGATGACCCTGACAAAAGATCAGTTTTACTAAATTATCAATGGTGAAAGTCATCCATTTAAACAACCCCATCCCCAAACAAACACAGAACCAGAGGGGAATCAAGAGAAAATCCCCATGGCCTTTTAAAGAAAATATGTGGACATTATAGTTCAATGGTACAGTACAAGAATAAAAGACAGGCTACAGATGCGTTTCCACCTCTGTTGTATCCTTCAAGTTAGTGTAGTTATTTTATATATATTTGTCCTCTATTAACCATCCCTTGTGGCATTCATTCGTATGCAGCGATCTTTCCCAACTCAGCCGTCCAGTCCTCAAAAGCAGGGGTTCCCAAAGACTTCCAACTCCTGAGCAGAATCTGTCTTCCAGTCATAACTGCAGTCTGCACCCATTCCTTCAATGCTTCCAGCAGTCTCCCCATAGGCTTAGGGCACGGGTGTCAAACTCCAGTCCTGGGGGGCCGGAGCCCTGCACATTTTTGGGTTTCCTCTCATTTAACACACCCGATTCAACTCCTTGTGCTAATTAACACATAGCTCTTGAGCTGAACCATTTGTAGTGGAACAGGGAAACAACTAAGCTACACAGGGCTCCGGCCCTCCAGGACTGCAGTTTGACAACCCTGGCTTAGGGTGTCCAAGAACATACAAAGTACAGCAAAAATCAAATTGGTAATATAACTATGAACCTTTTTCCAGAATACCTATATTTGTGGGTAAGCCCACATTGCATAAATTATGGTCCCCCCCACTGCTTACATTTCTAACATAACATTGAGTCTGAAAGACCCATTCTAAACAATCTGGTGGGGGTCCAGGAATAACGATCAATCTCACTCTAAGATCCCTTGAGAGGGAGAAGCTGTCTGCACAAATTCTTGCCCAGTCCTGGTCATCAAAAACAAACAAAAAAAAATCTTTCTCCCTCACCCATTTTAGAGAGGCTGTGATTTTATTCTCGGTCCCACTAAGCAACAGCTTAAAATATTTAGAAGACTCCCTTCCTTCCCCAAAAATTAAAAAAAAAATCTTCAAACCTATCAACTGGATATGGAGATGGTGCGCCTAACGTCTACACTTCCTTCAAAACATCCCAAATTTGGAAATATGTCCCGGTGTGATTTCTGTTGTAATAAATCCTGAAATTACTTGATTACATTCCCACAGTATAAATCTCCCAAAGTGGGACTGCTCAGTCTCAGGTAGCTTTGCGGTATCATCCCAGCCGAGGACAGATTTTAATAACGAATTAATAACCTCTGCCGGATCTCCAGTTTCGCTGCCGTCTGGTATTCCCACAAAGCGCAAATTATTACACTGGTTCCAGTTTTCCATATCCTCCATCTTATCACGGAGGCATCCACCTCCACCTTCGTAACACCTGCATTGACTTTTCATGCGGCTTTCATCTGTGTATCGGTTTCTTTTAACCACTCCATCCACTTCTCCACATCCGTTACCCATTCAATCAAGGCGGCAGGGGCGGAGCCAAAGGGGTGGCAATTGCCACGCCCAACAGAGCCCTTGCCACCCCTAGTGTCACCCCACTGGAAATGGTAAACATTAAAATATACCAATGAGGAGATCGGGCAAAGATTTGAGCGGAAAACTGTAATTTCCAAGTGCCCCTGAAAGCATCCCGACGCAGCAGTACCCTGTGCGTGCTGCTTACTGACATGTCATTGCCTAAAAGCTCTGGCAGTGGCACACGTTCCTACATGATCCAAAACACACCCGTCGTATTGATAACAGCAGGAGTTAAGCAAGTATTTATAACATTTTACACTATATTACCTTCCTAATGAGAGGTGGTCACACACTTGCAGTATATAAAAAATAGCAGCATGAAAGCAAAATTAAAATAGATTAATTAAATTAATGAATCTAGGCAGCTAATTAAGCCCTCACATTACAGTAGAGTGAAGTTGATTCAAGGCATAGCATGCATAGCCTGCAGCTTACAGGCAGTAGAAAACTAATGACTGGTTCTCCACATATACACTTACCACACAGAGTTCAAGCAAGGGCTAGCTTTGCTAAAATAATAAAACAACACTATAATTCAGCATGTGCACTAAAACATACATACGTACAAAGACGCTGTGTAAAGGACGATCTATATCAGCACGAGCAGGGCTCGTAGCTAATTTAAACGAGACATGGTGCTATTTTTTATATACTGCAAGTGTGTGACCACCTCTCATTAGAAAGTTAGTGCTCACTGATCATAATTTTCATTGTTCAATGTTCACGTGTTAATAATACAAGTTTGAGACAAAGTTGAATTATACACAAAGAGCATACAGGTTGCAGCGTACAGAGAATTTTATTAGAAATGTGCACATTTTAGCCGCGATGCGGAACCTTTAAATATTAACCAATATGAATAAAATTTTGTAGGATTACTATACTGCTTACTCTACGTACTGTAGTAACCTTTCCGCCCTACTGGAATAATTAACTCCCGAAAAAAATTATTTCGAATATGGGAGCCGTGCGGGGAAAATCAACTTTTTTCGGGAAATTACGAAACTTCAATCGCGTCGCGGAACCTGAAAATATTAACCTATTTCAAAGATATTTTGCACGTTTAATAACGAGTATAACAGTTCCCAAAGTTCTTCATTTGGTACAGAAAACATACGTCCAAGTGATGCTGAAGTTTACTTCGTCTTTATTCTTCTAAACACCGTGAAAAACTATAAAATAAACATATTATTAAATTCCTGCATTGCATTTAAGCTTTACAAACATCCAAAGAGATCCACAATATTACCGCTAAACAGCAGCACATACATCACCACAATTCCATACAAACTTTTCAACACAAGACAACAAGTAAATACAATAAATAGACATTACCGTGTGCACCTTCTGACCAAATGTTTAGGAGTTATTACAGGCTCTGCAGTGACAAGCTTCCCCACAAGTCGACTCCATGAATCTCCCAGAATGCATTCACTCCTGCCTAATTCAGTCACATGACCATATGTTTAAAGGTTAACATAGATCAATTAAACAGTCAGCAGAGGGCACTAACATATATTTCACACAGTATACAACAAAAGTGAGTATAAAATAACTGTCTTAGCGACAGTTACAACGAGGTCCAGTGACAACTTTTCCGCACTATTGGAAATTGCTATTGGAAATTTAGATTTTTTCACCCCACCCTAGTGTCTAACCCGCAATCTTCCCAACACAGGCACAGAGACTTAGCCTGCTGAACCACACACTAGCCCAACAGAAATAGTATGTGAGTGTTACTGACAGCAGGTGTGTCCATGTGATGGACCCCAGAGCTGGGCACTTCCAGATGACTGCTGTCTTTGGATGCTCACTGACACCCTCTGCTGGCCTCAGCTTCTCCTGGCTGAGTAAGTGTGAATACATCTAGCAGGGTAGTAATAGATAAACTTGGTTTTAAATATATAATGAAACTGTAATAATACATTGTTTATTTCCCCTCTTGGATTAATAAAGAGGCTAGATTTTTTGGAATCCAAATTTTATATTGATTTAACTTAGTGATGTCATAAAAAATACAGGTTTTCCATGACCATCCGTTGTGTGACAAACAACCAAGTGCCAGAATTTTACAAAACGTTACAGTATGCCTTAATACTGGGAAAACCACTCAGAAATTCTTTTCAGTTCTGGATACTAGAGGAAGTATTTCTGTAAATACTGGGTGTGGTATGTGATTTTGTGGGTTCGGACCTTGCTGCTGGTTCAGATCTCCTGGCCAGCAGAGTGATGTCATCATTGGGCCCTTGAGCAAGGCCCTTAATCCCAATCACTGCAGGGGTACTGGATGCTGGTTGACCCTGCGCTGTGACCCCAAATTTCCTCCCACCTGTATATGCGTCTGTGTGTCTCATGGAGGGCAAGATGGGATAAGCAAAGAGACAATTTCCTTGGGGATGGATGAAGTATCACTATAAATGTTTCTTTTAAACAAATATTTCTTTTAAATGCAAATCTGAAAGGATCGGTAGTTCTGCGATTAGTGTGTAGGTGATTTGACAAGTTCCTAGGTATAACGATGCAGAAAAAAGGATTTCATTCATGGGATCAGGAATTCTAGTGTCATTTTTACAAAAAATGAAGCTCTTCTGGACATCTATCAAATCCCACATAAACACACACACATCCCAGGCATGAACTGAACCCAAAACCCTAGATGGTCAGCTGTAGTGCTGATCACTGAGCCACAGTGCTGCTCAGAGCTTTATAAAAATACTTATGCAGGTAATAAAGAGCCTCAGGGTAACTCACTCTATACTGTAAGATCATTAAAACGCAGTTTGTAGTTGCCTACAGAGTTTCAAGAAAAACAATCTTAAACATTGAAACAATTAAATAATTGCTATATGTAAACTAACCTGACATCGAATAAATTTTAGAGCATGCTCACTCTCATGGTCTCATCTTACAGAGCTAGATTTAATACTAAGGTGTACAGAACATTAATAGGGAATATGGTGCATTTGATTTGTACAGAGGTGGGCAGGGTTCCGCTAATCTGCTAACCGCTAGTCAGCAAAGCTAACTTTTTCGTTAGGGAATAGTGTTTCCGCTAACCTTGAAAACCCTTCCCAGACCATTTAGCTTCTACTAAATTTAGTTCTGCTAACTGTAAATCAGGCAACATTTTTTCGCTGGTAAATTGAATAAAGTTTAATGGTCACAAACGTTTGTAAGTGTGTCTGTAACATTCTACCTGTCATGGTGTTGGTTGACTATATGTAAACACAAGATGCGATTGGTCAATAACTTGTTGGGTTTAAAGTAATCTGGGCTAAATATAAGTGAATGAAAATGAAGTCCATTTAAAATGGGGTACCCTGAACTAAGCGGAGAACAGGGATCTGTATCGTGAAGCTAGATTTTTTGCTTAGTGGAATAACTTGCTGGATTTAAGGTACCCTAGTTTAAATGGACTTTATCTTCCTTCATTTACATTTAGCCTAGACTAATCCAACAAGTTATCTAGCTAAGCAAGAAATCCTGCTTCGTGATACACGCTCCTGATTGTATTTTGCAGTTTCTGATTGACAGAGCTATGGACCAATCAAGAGCTGAGACCGTCCTTCCTAGTTCAGGGTAAATGGTGCCATGTTTGTAGTCCCCAAGCTGAGGGCAAAATGTTAGCATGAGCCACTTGCATAATAGGGTTTCTCCGACAAAAACACTTATATCTCACAAATGAGATATCTCACTTATATCTCACAAATATCATAGAAAGAAAATTTCAAAGCACATTTATTCCAGAGACACCACAGAACCCAATGATACCCAACTGGTTAAGTCCTAAATATCAGGGTTGCCAGCTTTGGTGAGCTGGCTGGAGTGGGATTTTCAATTCAAGACAAGTCTACACACACATGCACACGCATTTATATGTAGCTGTTTTATTGCCTTGTAAATAGTCTGTTTGCAAATTACCCAAACACTTCTTTATCATTGAATTTAGGTGCTTCATTCAGACCCTTTGCCAGAGATGTATAAAATCAAGCACCTAGCCATGCAGTCAGGTTTAGAATAGAATAGAATAAACCTTTATTATCCCACGCATGAGAAATTTAAATGTTACACAGCTCTTGTACGAAAAGAATATAGGAGAACAAGAACAGATAGGTCAGTTGTATATACACACACCAAGTGTTTTATGTACAGTTTTTTATGTACAAAATGTACAGGGATATGTACACAAATGGGGGGGGGGTGAAAATGATCCTGGTTGAAATGTACAGTGAACAAGCAAATCGGTAACAGCAAACATTTATGAAAGAATGGGTCATTCTGAAGAGCTCAGTGGATTAAAGCATGGTACCGTGTTAGAATGCCACCTTTGCAATCGGTCAGTTTGTGACATTCGTTCTCTGATAGATATTCCAGGGTCAGCTGTAAGTGTTATTACTGCAAACTGGAAGTGTTTAGGAACAACAGAAAATCAGCCATGAAGTGGTAGGCCACGTAAAGTAACAGAGCGGGGGGGTCGCCAAGTGCTGAGGAGCATAATGTGTAAAAGTCACCAACGCTCTGTGGACTCAATAGCTGCAGAGTTACAATCTTCCTCTGGCATTTACCGGAGCACAAAAACTGTGCACCAGGAGCTTTGTGGAATGGGCATCTATGGCTGTGTAACTGCATGCAAGCCTCACATCATGAAGCGTAATGCCAAGTATCAGATGTAGTGGTATAAAGCACGTTGCCACTGAACTCTGATGAGTCTGGGTTTAGCAGATGCCAGGAGAACATTACATGCCTGGTTGCACTATAAAGTTTGGAGGAGGAAGGAATGTATGGGGTTGTTTTCCGGGGTTGGGCTTGGCCCCTTAGTTCCAGTGAAGGGAATTCTTAATGCTTCAGCATGCCAACACATTTTGGACAATTCTATGCTTCAGTCTTTGTGGGAACAGCATGACTGTGCCCCAGTGCACAAAGCAAGGTCCATTAATACATGGTTGGGTGACTTTGGTGTGGAGGAACTTGACTGGCCCCACGGAGCCATGATCTCAATCCCATCGAACACCTTTGAGATGAACTAGAACAGAGACTGTGAGCCAGGCCTTCACGTCCAACATCAGGGCCTGACCTCACAAATGCTCTTCTGGATGAATAGGGAAGAATTCCCACAGACATACTGCAAAATCTTATGGAAAGCCTTCCCAGAAGAGTGGCAGCTGTTATAGCCACAAGGGGGAGGGCAACTCCAAATTGATGCCTCTGGATTTAGAATGGGATGTCAAAAAGTTCCTGTAGGTATAATGGCCAAGTGTCCCAATACTTTTGTCCATAAAGTGTATACCACTCTGTGTGTGTATAACACAGCTCCTTTTTCAGGCTGAACAGCTGTAAACTGACAGAGAAATGCTGTGATACGCTGGCTTCAGCTCTCAGATCAAGCTCCTCACCCCTGAGAGATCTGGACCTGAGTGACAATGACCTGCAGGATTCAGGAGTGAAGCTGCTCTCTGCTGGACTGGTGGATTTGCACTGTAAATTGGAAAAATTGAGGTCAGTATTACCGAGTATTCCACACTGTAAACTGGAGATACTGAGATCAGTATTAAAGGATATCCCACACTGTAAACTGGAGATACTGTGGACAGTCCTATTTGACAGGTGGTAGTTGGTAGTTGTCAGTTATACTGCAGTTTGAACACAGAATTACATAAAATAAAATACTGGTTTCTGGTTTTCAGACCAGAGGAACCTAAATCACATTTCCTCAGGTGGAATTACAGCAAGTAAAATACTTCTCTATTTTGGGTACCAGCTACATGGGCACCTTCCTGTGTCACATCAGCCGCCTGTCAGCTATGAAAGACGATTCTCTCCTATAATCAGCTCTCACTGTACTCTACAGATATGTGTGGACCACAGGGTTTAAATGTTCATATGCTAAGGGCCCTCATACAGAATTCTTGTAAGTTGTGCTGCATCCATATGTTTTGTTTAAATTTACTTTTGACTTCATAATTTGTTCAATTATAATAAAACAAGCCATGCATCAGTCAGGCTGGAACGAGAACCAACACAGCCTGATAGGCCTGCATTAGCTGCTGGGGATGTTCACATCTCCTCCTTTCAGAGTTACTAGTCAGTTTGGGGACACCTGGCAGAAAGATGGCTGATGACTGCAGTGGAAGCTATTTCATTGGCCTGCATATGTTACAGGAGGATTCACATATAATTTTAAGTTATTTTCACATACATTGTTAATAGTATATAGTTCCATTAACAATGTGTAGGTTGTGTGTGATTGTGCCTTAAATTGTTTTATTTACCAGATTGGGCAGCTGTAATCTCACAGACAAGTGCTGTGAGGCACTGGCTTCAGCTCTCAGATCAAACTCCACACATCTGAGAGAGCTGAACCTGAGTGACAATGACCTGCAGGATTCAGGAGTGACGCTGCTCTCTGCTGGACTGGGGGATTCACACTGTAAACTGGAGATACTGAGGTCAGTCCTATTTCACAGCGCATTCCCACTAAGATGGTATATAGATTTCAGCTTTCTTTCTTTCTTTCTTTTCTTTCTTTCTTTCTTTCTCTCTTTCTTTCTTTATTTCTTTCTATCTGTCTGTCTGTCTGTCTGTCTGTTATACTCATTTAATATTGTTCTGCTGTGTACTAGAGTAAAATCATGGGCTGCACTTTTTACATTTTCATACAAGAGGAACCTAAATCACATTTCCTCAGGTTGAATTACACCAGATAAAATACTCTATTATTTTGGGTACCTGCTGCATGGGCACCTTCCTGTGTCACATCAGCCGCCTGTCAGCTATAAGAGATGAATCATTCCGGTAAACAGCTCTCACTGTACTCTACAGATCTGTGTGGACCACAATATTTAACATGTCTGTATGCTAAGGTCACTCAAACAGAATTCCTGTAGGTTGTGTTGCATACATATATTTTGTTCCATTTTACTTTTAACTTAATAATTCGTTTAATTTAAATATAAACCAGACCATGCATCAGCCAGGCTGGAACGAGAACCAACACAGCCTGACAGGCCTGCATTAGCTGCTGGGGATGTTCACATCTCCTCCTTTCAGAGTTACAAGTCAGATTGGGGACACCTGGCAGAAAGATGGCTGATGACTGCAGTGGAATCTCATAGATCAGAATATATGACATATAATTTTTACTTTGCTTATTAAAATCATAAATCTACATTTATTGAAATGTCACCTTCTGTTTATGTGAAGGCTGAAATGAAAATAAACAATATCAGCTATATTTATGCAGAGAAGCAGGGAAACTATTTAGAGATATTTACTTGAAAATTTTAGGTTAGTGCACAGATACAGTAGGGGTGTGTAAGCTTTTGACATCCAGTGTTTTCACAGGCGGAACATGGCAGACTCTGTACTCCCCTCTCCTTGAGGGGATCATCGTCAGTGATTCTCCTAGGCAGTCAGATGTTGGTGTTTCCTAGCTCTGTTCTGATCGTGGCTCTGGATTTGAAGCTTAATCTTTCCCTGGTTAGTCCCCTGTGGTGGGTAAGGAGGCAGAAGACACCAGATGGCAATGGATACCCCCAAAGGTGTGATGTTTATTTTAGGGGTAAAGGGGGTACATTTAGGCAGGGCAGCCAGAGTGTGGAGACTGGCTCCTTCCTCATGCGCCTGGGTCCGGGTCCTTGGTCACTGGCTGAGCAGGTGGGAGGCGGCAGTCCCTTCCGGGTGGTCATCCTCCTGGCCGTCTGTGTTCAGAGAGAAAGAGAGAGAGAGAAAGAGAGGGAGAACAAGCAGATTGCTCACCAGTCACCCTCTCCCCCTTTCTGCCCACATGATGCAGGCTTTGAGCCGTGCTGGGGGAGGCGATCCCGCCCCCTCTCTGGGGCTATTATCAGCTGCTGACTGGCTCCTGTTGGCATTCCTCACTTCCTCACCGGTGGTTCTGTGGCTGACCGTGGGGATGTTGTGGTTTCTGTCTGCTGATTGTTGTCATTGGGGTTTAGCTGACTTTCCTGAATCAGTGGCTTGACGCTGTTTGCTCTTGGCGTCAATCCAGGGCCTCATCCTCTCTGCCATCAGTGCTCTTCTTCTGGCAGGGCTGTGGATGAGGGAGTCCAATTGTTGTAAGTTTCATGCAGTGTGTCGCAGCCACTGGATGGTTCCATTTTAAACTGAGCTGTAGGGCTGGTTGATAAAACGATAGCAGTAATTATTGCGATATAATTTTCCTCGATATTGATGTGCCAAATGCTCGATGAATCTTCAGTATAATTCATGACAAAACATGTCACAGCAACATGCCTTGCATCACAAAATGAGGTCACTGTCACTGTGACTACTTGTCAACACCAGCAGTACAAGCGCAAACACGGCTGTGAAAATGGTCGATTTATTGAACAAATAACAGTACAATTGGGCAGGTAGTACAACAGGGCAACTCACTGGGAGAGCAAGTAAGCCCAAAGCAACCCGTTCAATAAGCGTAATCCAGCGAAATGCGAATGTGAAATTCTGACTGGTAGTGAAGAAAAGCTCCATCTATTGGGGTCACAAATAGAGCACAGGGTTCCTGAAGCATCATTTTGGCCATCAGTACGGTTTGGCAAATGTTTGTCACATTCTGATGATAAAGAAAGGGTTATAACTACGATTAGCGATCTGGTTTCTTCAATTTTATGTTAGGAGTAAACATTTAGACTTGGAACTTAATGACTTGATATTTATCGTGATAATTGTTGATATTGGCCGATATGAATTTTTTTAATCGTCATAACATTTTTGGCCGTATCACCCAACCTTACGGAGCTGATCATTTCTGTCAATTACTACAAAGTCAGTGAGCCACAGGAACAAAGGCACACAGGCAAACCCGAGTGCAGAATATTGCCCGTGAATGCAAGATTTTTATCAGGAACAGGCAGAACAGGGATGGAGAAAAGGGGGGAGGACTGTTTGGTCTGGGGAGTCCAGGCTGGTTTCTGGTCCCAGTCAGGTCGTGGATTTTGACACATCAGTACAGGCATTTTGACGGGTCACTGCCACCTGTATTTTGTACAAAATTTTGTGATTTCCTTTCTATAGGCTGTCAGCCTGTAGAGTCAGACAAGAAGGCTGTTCCTCCCTGTCTTCAGCTTTGCAGTCAAGCCCCTCACACCTGAGAGAGCTGGACCTGAGCTACAATCACCCAGGAGACACCGGAGTGAAACTGCTCTCTGCTGTACTGGAGGATCTCAGCTGTAATCTGGGGAAGCTCAAGTAAGTAAAGAATGAACATTTCATGTCAGTTCAAGTCAAGTTTATTTCTATAGCATATACACTAAGGTCGTTCAAAGTGCTTTCCAGAAAAGATGATAAGAAATAAAGTGCATAAAGTAAAAACAAAGTAAAAGCGTAGGAATAAATATGAAAGTAAAACATAGAATAAAAAGAACATGAAACATTTAAGAACAGATATTAAAAGTGACAAAGTGCCAGTCCCATCAATTATGATCACATAGTCAATCATTGAGATGCAGCCTGGGGTGCTCTGATGCCAGGTGGAACATGGTGACAGACTGTGGTTAGCATAGGAGTCCACTAACAAAGCACCACTTTGTTCAGATCAGACAGGCCATTCCTCCATATTACACCCTTCCAGGTTTCACTGTCTCTGCCACGTGAGCCTTAAACTCCCCCAGCAGAACAATGGAGTCCCCAGAGGGGTGTCTTCCAGCACCCCATCCAAGGTCCCGAAGAAGAACCCGATAACATAACAGCATACTCTCATGGTTAACCTCTGTCAAGCGTTACCCATTGATCTACCAGCATTCTGTCATGTTAACCTCCCTCAAGCATTACCCACTGATCTAATACCATACAAACATGGCTAACCTCCCTCAAGCGTTCCCCGCTGATCTAACACCATATAGTCATGGCTAACCTTCCTCAAGCGTTACGCAGTGATCTAATAACTGTCACGGACAGGTGACGGGATTATACGGCTGATTCTTGTTTGGAACCACGCCTCCTTCAGCTGATTCTTGTTTTCCTGTTACCAGATCTATTTCTAGAAGCTAATCTTCCAGACCTGGTTGCGAGATCGTCATGGTGTGCCCTGAGTTTGAGCATTCGTCCTGTTTTCCGATTACCCATATACCGACAATTGCTTCAAGTTCCAGATTCCGAGCCTTGCCTATTCCCAGTACTGCTGACAACGCCGATCACCCGACCCCCGCCCAGTTTCCCAAATCACCCTCTGGATACCGATGCCGATCACCCTACCCATGCCTGGTTTCTTGGCTTTGATCTTTGTCTCCATTCTCTGGATTCTGACGTCAATTGCCTGACCCACCGCATCTTGCCCTCGACTACCCTCCCACTTCTGAGTCTGCTGGCGGTCGTGGGAAGCCTTGTTCTCCCCTCGACCTGTTTATTCTGCCTTTCGGGCAATAAAACTGCTTAAAGTCTGGTCTGCGTCAGCGTCCATCCTGTGCATCCCCCATAGAGTATCTCACCACTGACGATGGACCCAGTGGGCCAGAATAGTCTTCAGCACCTGTCAAAAGCCCTAGGGAGGCAGGGAGCCCTTCTTGGATGGAACCAAAGTGAACTGACAACAATCAGGGAGTTGCTGGAATTGTTTCATTCATGGCTGTCAGAGCTCGCTTCACAGATGCAACAAATGCTTTCCAGCCATGCTACATTACAATCATCTTCGCTGGTGAGCAACTTGCGTTTAAACCCACTGAGCCAGTACAGCAGGCATCCAAGTACTTGTTGCTCCTTCCTGTTCTAGTGTTTGAAGGTGTTGAAGCTGCAATCTTCCGCGTTTCCCACTGAGCGTTCTAAGATCACTTACGTAATAACATTACTCACCAGGGAATGGGAAACAGCAGCCTGGGACTCTGGAGTGCCCTACTGTGCTTAATTCACGCATTTTGCATAAGAAATGAAACGTGTGTTTGACCGCACTAAGTCAGGAAGAGTTGGTCTGCGTCAGGATAATCAGTCTGTCTCTGATTTCACTATACAGTTCAGGACTCTGGCAATGTCCTGTGACCTGGAGAGTTTAATGGATTTAGCTATTTGGGTCGATAACCAGATCCACCAGCACGAGAGGGAGTGACGGGGGAGAGACTGTTTTGTGCAACCCGACAACCCAGTCGCCAGTCCAGGAGAGACAGCTCCCGAGTCTATGCAGGTGGACAGAACACGGTTGTCTCTGACTGAGCAACAATGAAGGATGGCCCCCAGAGAAAGTTCCTGGCCTCTCTGAAGTGGCAGCCGAATACTGGGACCTGCAGGGGGTATTCAGTAAGTTCTGGGCCTCGTCCCTTCCACCTAATCACCCTTATGATTGTGCTATTGACCTGCTTTTGGGTACTAGTCCCCCTAGGGGGCACCTTTACTCTCTCTCGGTATCGGAGAGGATGGCCATGGAAGAGTATATTGGACAGGCTTTAGCTGCTGCCGTTATCTGGCTCTCCTCTTCACCAGCAGGGGCTGGATTCTTTTTTGTTGAAAATAAAGATGGCTCCCTTCGCCCTTGTATTGATCATAGGGATTTGAACAATATAACAATCAAGAATTATCTTTTTCCACAATTATTCTCCATCCTGGACCAGCTACAGGGAGCCAGGATTTTCACCAAGTTATACTTGAGGAATACCTATCATCTTGTCAGGATCCAGGAGGGCGATGAATGGAAGATCACGTTCAACACCCCCACTGATCATTAAGAGCACTTTGTGATGCCTTTCAGGCTTACTAATGCACCAGCTGTGTTCCACAATCTGGTGAACGAAGTCCTCTGGGACATGCTTAACAGGTTTGTTTTTGTATATCTGGATGATATCTTGATCTTTACCCAGACCGAACAAGACCATGTGCAACATACCGGTTATTCAGAGGCTCCTGGTGAACAAGTTATTTGAACAAGCCAGAGAAGTGTGAATTCCACAGGCACACATCCTTTCTGGGCTTTGTCCTTGCAGAAGGAACCATCCAAATGGATCCTGCTAAGGTAAAGGTTGCTAGGGTTTGTTAATTGCTATTGCTGGTTTATCAAAGGGTACAGTATGGTTGCTGCCCCGTTGACTACTCTCACATCTTCCAAGCTGCCTTTTCATTGGACCCCTGAGGCTGAAGTAGCTTTCATTCACCTGTGGACTTGGTTTACCTCGAAGCCCCATTATCAGCTCCCTGACTCCTCAAGACAGTTCATTGTTGAGGTGGATGCTTCTGGGACAGGGATGTGGGCAGTTTTGTCTCAACGTTGTTCCAGCGATGCAGTAAAGCATAAGCAGTAAAGCAGGAAACCAATCATCCTTAGCACATGATTTGTGTTGATTAGCAGAGCAAATAGACAAAGAAAAGTGACAGTTAGGTTGCAATCTAGAACTTAAATATGCTGAGTTTAACAAAAGTTACAGATAAAAATATAATGGACAGCAATCAAAACCTGGGTGATTGTCAATATGCTTTTTATACATTATGCTGCACAATAAATCACTTAAGTTCACTGCTTTAAACAAATCTCTTCTGTGATGGCTGTGATGGCTCAATTTAATGTATTATGTAGTGCACCAATACAAAAGGTTGGTTTATAAGTGTTTCATTCTCCTAAGGCTGGACCAGTGTGAACTCACAGAGAAATGCTGTGAGGCGCTGGCTTCAGCTCTCAGATCAAACTCCTCACACCTGAGAGATCTGGACCTGAGTGACAATGACCTACAGGATTCAGGAGTGAAGCTGCTCTCTGCTGGACTGAGGGATTCACACTGTAAACTGGAAATACTGAGGTCAGTATTCCCGAGCATTCCACACTGTAAACCGGGGAAACTGAGGTCAGTATTACTGGGTATTCCACACTGTAAACTGGAGATACTGAGGTAAATATTACTGGGTATTCCACACTGTAAACTGGAGATACTGAGGTCATTATCCACACTGTAATTATTTAAAGGAGTCACATTGTATGTGTTACGACTCAGACCGGGAAACAAGTGACAGGAGCCGTGAATATAAACAAATGGGGTTTATTTGGAACACTGGGTACACGCAACATTAATGACCGGACTGGGGAAACGAACGTAACGTGGACTTGAATACAATAAACTAATGACAGCAACGGGAAACAGCTGGTGAACATGGGGAATCCACACGAGGGTAACGAGTAGGTGTGGTCAACGAGGGGGCGGGACGAGCAGTTCAGGACAGAACCCCCCCAAAGGCGTGCACACCGGGCGCGCCCAAGGGGAGAAAGGAACAGGACCAGGGAAAAGACGAAACCTGGGGAGATAAAAGCAAAAAACATCAACGGGGCACAGGAAACAGCACAGACATCAAAACAGGCACAGGGAGACCAACTCAGACAACAAGCCACAAACCACTGGGAACGCAGACAAACACAGGGGCACAAAAAACGGGAACACAGAACCCAAGGAGGGGGACAACGATGGGACAACACCAGGGAACACACCCACAGGAGCCACAAAGGGACCAGATGGGAACAAAGGCACAGAGGGAGGAGGAGCAGACACAGGGGACAGAAAGGGACCAAAAGGCACAGGGGGACGGGGAGAAAACACAGGGGGCACAAATGCAGGGGGCAAGGAGGCGAAGGGCGGGGGGAAACGGGGAGCCGGAGGGAACCCCGGCAGGCGAGGAGCAGAAGCCGCAGGGGCAGCAGGCAA
>JAODKC010000067.1:20183-31387 GCA_026777985.1 Mormyrops attenuatus | reverse complement strand
CCTGAGGTCCCGGCTTGGCCCCTGCTCGTCTTCGCTTCACCTGCGCCCGGAACCCGCTCGCCTGTTGCTGCTTCACCTGCGCCCAGAACCTGCCTGCCGGCTGCAGCTTTGCTGGTGCCTGATGCGGCCTACATGCGGGCAGCGCTGGCAGCTCACCCCTTTTCAGGGAAGCGCTTCGCTCTTAAAAAGGCCAGGTTTGGGGGGAATGCCATCCCACGGGTCCCAGGACGGCACACGCTACCAAGGCGCAAACCCCAGCTCCAGCCCCAGTGGTCCCTGTGCCGCCTGAGCCGTCCCCAGCACCTCCTGCTCCAGTCCCCCCGGTTCCGGACCTCCGCTATCGCCCCAGAAGGGTTGATTCTGGCCTGATTCCCGTCTCTCCCATGTCCCGAAAGGGGAGAGGCCACAGGCATAGAGATCGGGGCTCGCCTGCAGTTCCCCGGGCTCCTGATAGGCTGTGGCCTGCAGGTCCCCCTCCGAGGGCTCGTCAACCGTCTTCGGTCTCGCCTCCACTGCCTTGTTGGCCGCCTGCGGGGCTCCCAACAACGCCTGCTCAGCCCTCTTCCTTGGCTGCTCCGGCACGTCAGTGGACGATGCCTTCGCCGGCATTGGCCGTGCTGTCGCCTGCGTTGGCTACCCCTCCCTCCTTGTCAGCGCAGTCGTCCCCTCCGGCTGCCTCCTCGACTCCTTCACCTGTCCCTCGACCCATCTCCTCACCCTCCTCGTGGTTCCCCCCTGCTCCTGTCTCCCTGTCGCCTGGGGTCCCTCTGGCTTCGGCCTTCTGGTCACCTGTGGCCCCTCCGGCTACCACCCACTGAGGCTCCCTAGGGCTCCCCTGAGTCCGCAATCCTGGTTTCGTCCTCCCTGTTTCATCCCTCCTGTCTCTGCTCCTCATCCCTCTGTGTCTCCTCCGTTCCCTCCTGGTCCCTTTGTTCCTCCTGTCTCTGCTCCTCATCCCTATGTGCCTCCCATGTTCACTCCTGGCCCTTGCGTTCCCATTGGTGTTCCCCCAGTGTCTCCCTTTCTGGTGTGTCTCTCTGCATTTCTTGTTCTTTGTCAGATTTTGTCTTGGTTTCTGCCCCTGTGCCTATTTTGTGTTTCTGTCCTGTTCCCAGTCTCTCGTTAATGGTTTTGTTTTGCATTCCAGGTCCCCTTCTCCCGGTCCAGTTTCGTCCGCTTCTTCCCTTGAGGCGCGCCCAGAGTGCACGCCTTTGGGGGGGGGGGTTCTGTCATGACTGATCGTCCAGCCCTTGCATGTGCCACGCCCACCTCATTACCTTTGTGTGGAATCCTTCCGTTTACCTGCTGTTCCGTGTTTTCTGCCCTCAGTCTGGTGTATTTAGTCCGCATTCCAGTCTGTTTCCCCAGGTCTGTCATTGACGTTAGTTCGCTGTGTGCTCCCCTGTCTGCTTGTTCTCCCTAATAAACCCTGTTTGGACCCGTATTCACGGCTCTCTCGCCTGCTTGCCTGCTCGCCCTGCCGGCGATCACAACACTTAGCTGCTAAGTGGTGGGTGTACTGGTGCAGAATGGCTGTCATCACATCACCTGGTTGGAGGCTACATAGTGTTGGTGGTTGAAGTGGCTCCCCATTGGTTCTGTAAAGCACATTGGGTGTCCTGAAAAGCATTATATAAATGTACCATTCATTCATGAATGCGTGTTCTGTGTTCCTTCCCGGCCATAGCTGAGATTTACATGGCGACTTGCATGCGGCACGGTCCTGCCTCCGCAATGACTGACCCTCCCTCCACTTCCACCGGAAAGATTTTGTTTTTGATTATTTTCTGTTTTTTATGTTCTGGCCTGGGAAACACCGAAACACAAATGACAATAGAAATGCAGTCTTTCCTTCTAATAGCCTGGATGTGGACAGTATCATTTCCCACAGCTGTGGAGCTCTGGGATGGATAGTGGTGCATGCTGGGACTGATAAAGAGGACACTGCGGGCGGCCCAAGCTGTGCTGATGTATTGGTCTCTGTTTCCCCTCCAAAACACGGTTGCTCATGATTCGCACTATGTGCTTCAGACCTACTGCAAACACACATTTTACATTATTTACCTTTCCTTATATCACAAGGCCTATCGAGCAATACCTTCCCAGTAATACTAATGAATTCAGCAGTAGCCGTTAGTGGCAATTTCTTACCCAGGAACCCAAACCCTGCGGTCAGTCTGCTCAGGCCGGATCAGGACATGGAAGTGTAAACTGCATGTCAGAGTGTGTGAGAGTTTTCCTGCTTTTCAGCAAATGTCATCACGAGTGTGCAGACCCTGAAGAGCAGAGTGTTACGGCAGGTGAGGAAGACTCCTTGTTGCTTTTGTCCTTTGATATATCCTCTATCCTCACTTGCTACCTTGTTAACGTGACTGTGGTCAGCGGACATCCCCAGACATTTTTGTGTAAATGGCAGAAACTTTTCCACTGTCTTTATGAAAATGCTGTATCAGGCTTTTGGAAAGATATTGTAAAGACCCACTTCCCTGTTGTCCCCCAAAGGAGGCCTTAACTGCACCCTAGCATAGTGCTCCAGGTCAACAAATTTGCTTACTTGAAGTCACCTGTCTCACTGAACACAAGAAGAGCCCTTCTGATTGGCTCATGGTCTCCACCAATGAACCAATGACACACTGAGAATCGCAGTAAGAGAAGAAAAAGCCAAGGCTGGTCCTGGTGGCGAGCTGTCAGAGGGGCGCCTCTGCCCCTTGGCCTCCCACTCCTGGCCCTGCAGCTGCAGCCTCTGCAAAAAGCAGCCGATGGAGTTGGGGGAGAACGAGGACATCAGCCAGGCAATGGTCTCCTGCGCCTGGGGCACAGCCAGGCCCCCCTTTCTTGACCAGGAATCTGTGCCCCCCTAGGTGTGCAGATCTGCATGGGCTGTGTAATGTGTGTGCAGACACCTGTAGCTGGCTGACAGAACAAGCCACCAATGGGGTCGGTGCTACGGAGGCCGGAAGCTGTAGCGATCATGTTCAGTTTGCTGCCCTGGAGCCGCCCTCGGTCACTGACAAAGACATGAGCCTCTCGTTGGTGCAGCACAGCTCCAGGGCAGCGGGACGAGTGCGGGACAGCGGCTCAGAGCCAGTAAGCAAATGGCCACCTGGTCATTGGTGACAGATGACATCAGGGGCTTCACTGAGAAGGGAATGAACTATAGGGCAAAAAAGGAAAGATAATAATCATTTTATGACAGAGGAATCCTGCAACATCGTCGCTGCTCAGCTGTTCTTCTGTGAGATTAATGAAGTGAGCTCTCAGAGAGCAGGAGGAGGAGGTAGGGAGCGCGCACTGATTACAGCACGTTGCTGCACCCACCACCCGACAAACCACCTCAGGAATGAGAACCTGAGCGCAGCTGTGTGGTGGGTGATACCTCAGCACCACACTAAAACACACCTCACATATTTGTCTAAGTCTTGGGGGCTTTTTTTCAGCAGCATTTAGATGTCTGATACTCATGTTTTAGGATCTGTGGAATGAAAGAACAATAAAGCAGTTTAATGCACATTTACTCAGCTTTGAACCCAGGGACACCGACTCTCACGCATCTGGCGTGACGATCACACTTCCTGACTGTCAGGCTCACGCAAGAAATCTTGGGGCAAATCTATATTATTCTATTATAAACTTATAATTAGCTACATCAAAAGCGTTTAGGTAGCTTGCAAACCCTACAAACTATTTACAAGGTAATAAAACTGTCACATACATGTAAACACGTGTGCAGACTAGTCTCAAACTGAAAATGTCACGCCAGCCAGCTCACCAAAGTTGGCAACCCTGTGAACCTCTGAAATATATGCAAATAACTGGGAAAACCTTAGTTTTTCATTCAGGCCACACACTGCTTTGTGTTAAATTTGCTAGACAAAAAATAAAGATTATGCAAAATAAAGATGCGACTCAGAAATGCCTGAGTGATTAGGTGTCCAAGGCCTGTGAGATACTGGCACCATATCCAAGGTGCCCCATCACGGGGACCCAGATAAACAGCTTTTGAAAATGGATTCATGCATTTGATCTGACACAGTACAGAAAATCACCTCCATGCATCAGACAGGACATCAAGGGCCGTGCTGAATTTAATCGTAAGCTTTTTAAGGTATCGAGGCCTTCATAAATTTGTAGTCTTGCAAGAACAATGAGGCCAATCCTCTTTGAAAGCTGCCAGCTGGGAAAGCGTGTTGGATTATTGGACATACAGTAATAATTGCTTAAACAAGTTGATTTATCAATCTGTTTTATAATAATACACTCATCCTTTCTGAATAACCCCTCACTCTATTGAATACAGGGATCTGATGCCCATTGCTAATGAATGGGGTGCGGCACTTGATACACTCAGTGAATACTAATTCAGTGCATGGAGATTTCCGGTCACTTACATTTTCTTCATATTGTGTGTGGTAAGTGCAATAAGCAGAGGAAACATGATAATCTACTCAAACATGTAGACCTAAGCCTGATTTAGGCATGGAGGTTAGGCAAGAGAAAATGTAATTTACTGATTTTCAAAGTGTTCTCTCATCGGTCAGACTTTACCTGAGGGGGCACAAATAATGTAGCATTATGCTGGATTAATTATCCACAAACTAAGTCTTAGTCATCGGCTTGATTTTGTCCGTAAATATGGCCGCTGCACACGCTGCATCAAACAGATGCTGTCATGGGTTTTTAAAGGTCGCCGGACAGGAAACGGTAACATTACGTTCATCTCAAACGGGAAAGTGCTTAACTTCAGGGCCGCGATATATGGCTCATAATATTATTGATTTATTTTTATTATGAAAGAACGCAAATGGTTGCGAATTACAAACTGGCATAAAAAGAAGTGCAGCGTTAAAATGGAGTAATCATGGTATTTTGATACGCTTTAATTATGAACATTTAATTATGAACAGGGGTGCACATAACTGGTGCGCAAGTACGTATTCACCTTTAAGAACGATACGCGCGACAATCGATTGTTTGTAAAACCGCAACTGCGTACTTATTTTATGTGCATTTGCGCTGCTATGACAAGAAAATACATTGCATTTTAACCCGTATACCGCAAATGAAGTCGAGTTAGCATATAAAGATTGAATAATTAAATATTTTGTTTTCATAACAGCGCAAATGCACATAAAATAAGTACGCATTTGCGCTTTTACAAACAATCGATTGTCGCACGTATCGTTGTAAAAGGTGAATACGTTCTTGCGCACCAGTTATGCGCACCCCTGATTATGAACATCTTATATTTAGTAATCTATGTTTTGTCTCCACCTAGTGGCATCCCTGAAAAGTACACATGGGTTCCGGAAGGATCGATTGTTCTGTGAATTGGCGTGTCCAGTGGATATAAGAAATATGGCAGGAGCATGATAGAAAGACATTATAACTGACTATAGTCACCGTATAGAATATTAATCTGCAATAGATAATTTATTCAATGGTGGATTGCTTAATGGATGTCTGTGTATATTCTTACACATCTATTAATAATAATGCATGTAGATAAATTTGGTGGCTTTAGCCAGTCGGGGGTGGGAGGGGGCAATGGATTCAGTATCTATCTATGCATCAATTTCTCTGGATCAGGCATATGTGGGGGGGAGGGGCGTAAGCAGACCTTTAGCACTAGGGTGTGGAGTAATTATTTAATAATATAAATTTCATTATTCAATCAAATAAATAAATAAAAATTTCATTTACTCTAATCCACTGAACCAAGGCAGTAACTGGATATAATTATATTTTCCAATGTTTTCTGTTTTGTCTCCAGTTAAATGATAATCATATACATTGATTGAGTGTCATTGTGTTAGTTATGTTCAGCTGCAGCAGTAAAGTGAATTTAACTTAATCCTCCAGACTGTGGTTTCATTATGTTACTCAGTTATGCTTTGGGTGACACTGAACCAGGACATTAATTGGACAGAACAGAAAGCCTTTATTGTCATTGTACAGGGAAGAAATACAGTAAATAGGCATAAAGATATAAAATGTACACATACAGGGGAGGAGGAAAAGTCCCCCCACTCATCAGGATAAGATTTAGTAACATTTTAGTCAGAAAGAAAAACTGTTATTTTGCATGTTTATTCAGCTCCCTGAACACATACATTTATTTTTGTCAAATATACATTTCAGAGTAAAAAGGATTATAAAGATTAAAAAGCAGAAATTTTATCATTTTGCCAGGAGAACCAGCGACACTGAGGAGTTTGGATAAACCACAAACCCTGGATAGAGGGGCTCGGTGAATGAGGAGGTGAATCTGTGAAGGAGGGTCAGTCCATCAGAGGAGACTCTGTAGAAGGACAGAACACCAGCCCCCCAGTCCAGATACACTCCTACTCTGCAGGAGCCTGAGGGCAGTATGGGTATGGGAGTCCGTTTATTATTGTGCCAGACAGAGTAACTGTCAGTATAACACCACAGACTCCATGACTTGTCATTGTATCCAAGCAGACAGTCACTCTCTCGTTTCCTCCTGATCCCTTTATAAGTCACTCCTATCCGGATTGCATCTCCATCCCACTCAGCCTCCCAGTAACAGCGGCCAGTCAGACTCTCTCTGCACAGAACTTGGGGGCAGCTGTCAAATCTCTCTGGATGATCAGGATATGGCTGCTGCTCTGCCCCCCCTGTCACCTTCCTGCTCCCTTCTGACAGAGACAGGTCTCTGTTTGCTGTGTTGAGGTCCAGCGTCAGCTGGCAGGAGTCTGTAGGCAGGAGGAAGAGCGATTAATCCCATCACGAAGCACAAACCATCAATAAAAGCGGATTGAACTACACAGATCGTGCATCATGAAAAACAGAAAGGTTATCTCATTAATTCAGAAAAATATTGCTCAGAAAAAAACGGGATTATTATCTCATTTCGGAAAAACAGAACTGATTCACCGCGAGGCGTGAGCCCCGCATCTCACGCAGGCCCGTGGCCATTCTAATCTGTTAACATGGGCGCCGAAATAAAAGTCGATATTTTCCGCCGCACATCCAGTGTGTCCCGGGCGCAAATTCCTTTTGGCACCGTGGTTCAGGAAATCTTATTAATATTCATGACGAAGCCCTACATGATTGGCTGTCTCGTTAATATTTATGAGAGGAGCACTACCTGATTGGCCAGTGAACATCGACATGTGCTGCCTGTTTTTTCTGTCTAAGACAGGCGTGCCCAGATCCAGTCCTGGAAGGCTGGAGCCCAGTGTAGCTTAGTTCTTTCCCTGTTCCACCATAAATGATTCAGCTCACAGCTGTGTGGTAATTAGCACAAGCAGTTGAATCAGGTTAAATGAGGGGAAACCCAAAAATGTGCAGGGCTCTGGCCCTCCAGGACTGGAGTTTGACACCCCTAGTTTGAGGAGAGAGTCCAGTGTCACTGCTTACGGGTGCCGTCTTAGGACAATACTAATGAATCTCACAAAGAAAACACATACACTCACGGCATGCGCAAAAAGAACAAATGCAAAGGATTCATTTTTTGGGATATTAAAGATGTACAACTACATCAGAATATATTTTAACCATCTTACACTCCCACATAAACACAAAGACAATATGAGCAGCTATATAGTATTTGTAAAAAAATTGATTAAATTAATTGATAGTGTTTTTGGTGATGATTTTGATGTTTTATTTTTCTCATTTGGATGTCGTCTAAAAAAACACAAACAGATACTCACCTAAACACAAACATGGAAATCCATCTACACACAATGCAAAAAGCCACACTCATCACAACAACTGTGTGAATACAACCATAACATAGTATTAATGGTATTTTTAAAAAAAACATGCAAACACACTTACATTTCTGTGGGCCTGGTCTGGTCCTGCACTCTCCACTGTGGTCCACACTATAGGAGAAGCAGAATGACACAGTACTGCTGTATCCATTTATTTATCGGTGCCTCTTTTTCACATACATGCATAAGTATCTGTAGCGTGTCAGACACACTCTGTACTCACTGCAGCTTCTCCAGTTTACAGCTGGGATCCTCCAATACAGCAGAGAGCAGCTTCACTCCTGAGTCTCCTGGGTGATTGTAGCTTAGGTCCAGCTCTCTCAGGTGTGAGGGGTTTGACCTCAGAGCTGAAGCCAGGGAAGAACAGCCTTCTTCTGTGACTCTACAGCCTGACAGCCTGCAGAGAGACAGACAAAAACTCCCCAATAAATAAGATCACCTCTCCATTACAAGCTATACTTTTAAGTAAAAGTGACTGCTCTAATAAATATTTCAATAATCACGTGAAATTAACAACACTTTCCAAAAATTTTACAAGAACCTATACTCCTCAGAACAAGAACCAGATGCAGTTGATATAGAGTCATTTTTAAATAATCTAGACCTACCCATATTAACCAATGAAATAGCAGATACCCTTGATGCACCATTAACGTCAGAAGAACTTCATAAGTAACTAAACCAAATTCCTAACAACAAAGTGCCCAGACCCTGCAGAAATCTAAAAACATTTTTGGGACGTATTATCTCCACTCTTCAATAGGCTGGTAAGAGAAATTAAACATGCACCATAAATCCCATCACATATGAGCACAGTGACCATTACAGTGTTATTGAAACCTGATAAAGACCCAACACAGCCCTCCAGTTACCGGCCATTACAGTGTTATAGAACCCTGATAAAGACCCAACACAGCCCTCCAGTTACCGGCCATTTCAGTGTTATTGAACCCTGATAAAGACCCGACACAACCCTCCAGTTACCAGCCATGTCAGTGTTATTGAACCCTGATAAAGACCAAACACAACCCTCCAGTTACCGGCCATTACAGTGTTATTGAAACCTGATAAAGACCCAACACAGCCCTCCAGTTACTGGCCATTTCAGTGTTATTGAACCCTGATAAAGACCAAACACAACTGTCCAGTTACCGGCCATGTCAGTGTTATTGAAACCTGATAAAGACTCAACACAGCCCTCCAGTTACCGGCCATTTCAGTGTTATTGAACCCTGATAAAGACCCAACATAGCCCTCCAGTTACCGGCCATTTCAGTGTTATGGAACCCTGATAAAGACCAAACACAACTGTCCAGTTACCGGCCATGTCAGTGTTATTGAAACCTGATAAACACCCAACACAATCCTCCAGTTACCGGCCATTACAGTGTTATTGAACCCTGATAAACACCCAACACAATCCTCCAGTTACCGGCCACTCTCACTAATGAATACAGACTTGAACATCATTACAAAACCTCTCGCCACTCGGTTACAGACAGTCATTCCTACTATAATCCATCCTGATCAGACAGACTTCATCAAGACAAGACAGGCCTCGGACAACATCCGTAGATTATTTAATTTAGTCAATACTGCTCAGCATACCCATACTAAAACCATGATTACATCATTAGATGCAGAAAAAGCGTCTGACAGTCAGTTGGACATTTCTCTTTAATACATTACATAGATTTGGCTTCGGAGAGTCGTTCACCCACTGGGTTAAAATACTGTACACCTCACCCAAAGCTACAGTGTCACCGATGGGATCCCGTCACCTGCATTCACACTCCGACGGGGAAGATGGCCTGCATGCCCGCTCTCTCCTTCATTGTTTGCCATTTTCATAGAACCACTTGCGGCAGCAATACGACAGAACAGTGAAATAAATGGAATTCATACCAATAACTCAAGACAAAATGAGTCCCTATGCAGATGATATCTTGCTGTTTGTACAAAACCCTCAACCCTCACTACATGAAATTTTAATTTTAGTAATACCTTTTCAAATCTATCAAACTACACAATAAACTGGAAAAACCCACAATATTCTCACTGTCTGAAGATGCCTGGGATTCAGCTGATCCTGATGGTCCATTTCACACTGGAAATATCCGGTACTTGGGTACTCCCCCAGGCTGTCAGACTTGTTTACCCTCAACTACACCCCCTTACTCAAAACAATACATGAATCTCCCACTCTCAGAAATAGGACCTTTTTCAACAATCAAAATAAAAATTCTCCTCCAGAATAATTTGAGAAAAAATCTTTCACTTAACTCATAACTCATTAATGTCACATTTTTCCTGGAAAAACAAAAATGCAAAAACCAACATTCCATATTACAGAAAAATAAATCTCGAGGTTGATTACAAGCTCAGATTTTTCTTCATTATTACTTAGCAAATCAACTGCAATACTTAACTAAATGGTCACACTACAGTAGTGTCATGCCCAGCCTGTACTGCCCTTTTGTGTGCCACGCCTACCTAGTTACCCTCGTGTGGAAACCCTCCGTTGACCAGCTATTTCCTGTTTCGATTCGTTTAGTCTTGAGTATATCAGTCCGTGTCTCAGTCCTATTGTCAGATCTGTCATTAATGTTTCGTCAGCATGTGTGCATGTGTCGATTTGTTTTCCTTGAATAAACCCGTTCTCTGTGGATTCCCGTCTCCCGGATCTTGCTTCCCCGCTCGCTCGCCCATCACGCGAAACGTGACAAGTAGTAACAGCAGCTCATTACAGCTTGTTACAGCAGGAGCAGCTGTACTGTAAAAATCTCAGACGTGCAGACTGACCCTTACTCAATATTTCATTTAAGAAACAAAACTGCTTTAACAATTCTGCCATTTCCACAATGCTGACAGCTCAGTGGAAAGCCATTAAAATCACTAACTGCACTCTCAGACCCTGTAAATACACCCCAATCTGGAATAATCTGGACTTCCTACTTCACAATATCACTATTAACGATAACTCATGGGAACAGAAAGGGATTACACATCTCTACCTCCTTTTCAATAAGTCATTTTATTTTGTTTCATGACGTTCAAAGAATACAGAGTTGAGGATAAGCAATTTTTCTAATATAAACAAATTGAATCTAGCATCAAAACCAAAATGAGCCATACAAATAATACACTTAATTCTCCTAAATTAATCGACAATATTCTCCATTTTAAAAGTAAAAAGAAACTAACCTCTAAAATATATAAACCTCCATCTGCGACAGACACTTTGATTTTTGTACCAAGAATTAATTGGAATAAGGACCTTAACTTTTCTCCCTGCTCTGATTTCAGGATGGAAGTCTGCAACAACATATTCGAGGTGACAACAAATACCGACCTTCAGCTCAGTACAGAGTAATTCACAGAAAACATGTCACTCAATATAAAAAGTAGTCAGCACTGATACTTGTTCACAGTGCACCATGGGTGTCACAGATAATCATGTGCATG
>JAODKC010000066.1:134074-154797 GCA_026777985.1 Mormyrops attenuatus | reverse complement strand
CTCGGTATGTGTGTGTTAACCAGCGCGAATGCGTTCAGCGGCTATTGAGAGGAGGGGAGGGGCTGTGTGAGTGTGTGTGTGTGTGCGTGCACGCGCGCCTGCGCTGTAGTGGTGTTCTGTGAAGCGTGGCGAATGAGGTGTTGGTGTCAATAATGGTGAAAATGTGTATCTAATCAGATACTAATTTTTAATATCGATTAGTATCTGAGAATCGATATTTTTTTGACAACCCCAGTGTCTCATTGTTTTCAACTCCAGCGTCAGCTGTATCTTCCGTTTCTGATCTTTCACGGTACATTTTTAGCGGTGCAGCAGAGATAAAGGTCCCCCCTTAAACAGTTTTCAGCTGCGCCACTTTCCAAACGTTGTGTAGGCTATTTAAACTGGTATTGCGATAGAAGAAAAATTCATATCATAACGATAATAATAAAACGGTTTTCGTTATGAACCGGTATACCGCCCAACACTAACCTGTGGCAACAGGTCCGAATGAAACACCTGAATTCAACAATTAAGTAGCGTGTCCCAATACTTTTGTCCATATAGTGTGTATTTCTTTACATATATTTTATTTTACTATATTTTTCATTTTGTAAGTCCATGTCTCAGTAGTCATGTGTAAATGTCCTACACATTTATACTCTTCATTAAAGGTTCTTTCACTACGAGCAAAGAGACTGATATTTCATCTCAAAATGTAACCCAGCATGTAACTTCACTTAATTCCCCAGAGTGTAAATGCCGGACAGGGCTTTGTGACCCTCGCACGGGGGAGTGCCGCTGCAGCCCGGGCCTGATGGGGAGGCAGTGTGACCTCTGCGTGGAGCGCAACAGCGTCCCTGTGCTGACTGCCGCAAACTTAATGCACTGCCAGAGTGAGTGTGGGCAGCGGCGCCCCCTTCTGGCCAAACCACCATCTGTGGGATCCTCCAGCCCCACTGAATCTTTCAGTCTTTCTGTGCTTTCCTGATCATTTCTCGCGTAGCTCTCCCGTTGCTAATTCATCGCCGGCTCTGAGTAATGAGATGTGCGGCAGTTTGCTTTGTGGGCGTGACCGGCGCTGGAGTGCATTCTGATTGGCTCTGGCCTTCGTCGTTGACAGGATGTGACAGCTGTATCGCCACCTTGCTGGATGATCTGGAGCGCCTGAACGACCTCTTCCAGCTGGGTGACCTGAACGCTAGCTCCACCGCCTGGACGCGGCTGCACAACCTCAACATCTCCATTGCTGCTGTGGCTGTGAGTCCTCTGTTTTCATTGGTTAGTTGTGTCACGTGACACATATAGTGACTCCACATGGGCGGGGCCTGGCACACACCTCTTGGCTGTAGCGCTGTGAGGAGGCAGGGATTTCAACTGTTGAACCCAACCAACAGAATGTGAGCCTACTACAGATGGCTAGTCAGACAGCGGGGGGACTTGGTCCCAGGGCCATACCGTAGGACCGCCCTCACAGGGCAGTAGGAAGGCACCCACAGTCCAGGGCCAGTCAACCCGCTATAGGCGACGTAGGCGGCCACCTAGGGCACCTTTTGCTCTGTGTTTCCCTGCCTGTGGAATTTGTCCTGGGGGGGCTCTGCCTATACCACTGGTAACATGACAAGTGTGTCCACTCCATCACTGTCTCATTCAGTGTCCTCTTGTTCCCACTTTTATGTGTCATTACCTCAGGAAGACCTGGAGAAGTTTAACCAGACTTTGGACGACAACAGGAGCAGGATGGACTTGCTGGAGAGAGAAGCCCGGGTTATCACGTCAGACACGGACGACCTGGAGAAGAAGGTCAGACAGCTGAACTCCTCATGACGTTCAGAGATCTTCAGAAAGGCCTTCCATCCCATGGGCTTGTGGTTTAAAGTTCACCCATTGAAAAACATCTTTGATGAAGTTTTCTGCATTTTGACTCTGCCAGGCGAATTTGACAAGGAAGAAAGCGACCGACCTGAAACACAATTTGAACGAGACCCACCAGCGTGCCGAGGACCTGCTTAAGCACATCCAGAGCATTGTGGGAAATATCAAAGGTGTGTGGCCATTTCGGTGTGTAAACTTGGTTGTAAATTTTTTCTACGTCCATCTATCCGCACTGTATAAGCACTTGTCCAGGGTGACAGTGGGAGACTGGGGTCTATCCCAGCAAGCGCAGGGCACCCAGGGACGGGATGCAAGTCCATCACAGGGCACACATATAAACCGGCATATATATATATATATATATATATATATATATATAAACATATACTCTTATAGACCCGTGCAAACATGGGATGATCGTACAAACTCCACACACCAATGGAGTAATATGGATAGATACTTACTTGCCTTTCTTTCCATTTTACTTACTTTTTTACTTACTTACTTAATGCCCAGAGGGATATTTGGTAAAAGCCAATAAATCGTGATATTTTAGAAGATATTTTATTAGTCCAGACATAAAGTAAGCTTTTAATCCAATAAGGAAAATACACATTAAAGGACATATCCTCGTTTAATTTCCATACCTAGACTTAATAGCCCAAGCTAACCGCACATCCATGAACAAGACTGAAGAATCAGTGGAGGATCTGTCAGAGAAGCTGGCCCAGGTGGAAGACATGCTGCGGGAGATGAGTTTCAAGGACTTCAAGCACCAGAAGTACCTGGCAGACACGGAGCTGGCAGAGGCCAAGAAATGTCAGTTACCTGCTGAACTTCACCAACCTCTACTGGTTCTCCCAGCATCTGCTGCTCCTCCTTTTCTAATGATTCCTGTTGATTGTTCCTCCTTGATCTTCTTTGCTTCTGTTGTTTTGTATTTACAGTTGATTGTGTGTTTACTTGATTGTTTTTTGCGGTAAAGAATTTCCCAATTTCCATGCATTCAGCTTTGACTCTTCCTTCTCATACTGACCTCCTTTCACTTTTCCATTGTCTCTCTTCTTCTCTCTCTGCCCTCCTTGTTACCCTCCCAACCTTCAGTAATTGACCGAGTGAAGAAGGAAATTGTGAATCTCTTTTCCCACAACGAAGACCTGGTAAAGAGCATCAGAAAGAAGCTTGCTAAGTTCCACGACGAGCTCAAGGACCTGAGGAACGCCCTCAACGAAGCAGAGAACAACACAGCCCGTGCAACGGAGACTAACAACATCAACGAGAAGAGGCTGGAGGACATCCTGGTGAGGGACATGGACCAGCAACTTACATGCTTGTATAGGGCAGATAAAGTACAACTCCAGAAAGTTCTGCACAGATTTTGCAGTGACCTACGTGCTTTCAGCATCTGTATTGCTCTTGTTGTTCACTTTTGATATTCTTTAGCAAAGAGTTCGGGATCTGCAGAGCCAGAAGAAGATGGTGGATGACCTGTTACAAATGGCTGAGGATGCTGTGACCCAGGTCAATGACGTTCTGTCCATGCTACAGGAGTCCAAGGAGGTCAGTCTCTTCAGGGGCACCAGCAAACACCTGGCTCTTACAGAAGGCAGACTAAATCATTTTCATGCAAACAACTTCCCTGGATGTTGACTTTATTCCCCTTAGGATTACGAGCGCCTGGCTGCTAAGTTAGACGGAGCTCGGAAGCCTTTAGCAGAGAAGGTGCAAAAGTTTGCGCCTGCAGCAGCCAAGATCCCATTAGTGGAAGATGCGGAACAACACGCCAAGCTACTGGACGAGCTGGCCAATAACCTCACCAGGTAGGCAGGCATTTAGAAGATAGCAAGAGGCCTTAGTCTCCAGTTTGGTCTTAGTCAACTTATCTAATTGAAAGGACTAACCAGATTATCACAGTCCATCACTCTAGGTCCCTTTGGGAGAAGTCGATCTTGGATGATGATGTATCAGGCAGGATCAGTAGATTGTAAGCAGAGCAGCAAACTCTGCATTAACTCCGGGTTTCAGAAGAGTGTTGAACATCAGTATATATGGAAACATACTAAAAGGTGTGAGGAGCAGTCATTCTCAACAGTCCTGATCAGTGCACATCTCTCTCCTAGCATTTTAATAATAATAATAGATATTTGTATTGATCCTTGTGGGTAAATTCTCTTTACACCTCCTCCAACTTGTTCTCTGGAGGTGAGAGAAGGCTGGCCAGCCACCTGTTGCGGCGCGCAGACATTTCTGAGGCTTAATTCCCATCATTCTCTTCGACAGTGATTTGTGAGTGACTTGTCCCTCTCTTCCAAATCAACAGGGTCACCACAACCACCAACCAGGACGCTTTCATTCAGCGCTTGGTGAATGCGTCACACGCCTACACCAACATCGTCAACGCAATTCGGGAGGCAGAAGCTGCCGCCAACGCTGCCTTGCAGGCCAGCGAAGAGGCCCTGGAGGTCTGTCCGGCATCCTGCCTTAGCCATTATGCCACACTGTTATAACGTCTGAACATTTTAATGGGGGTGGTTATTTGAAAGCCATAGATCTATCCGTCCTCTATCTGTCATGGTTGCTGAGGGATAAGAGTATGATTTAATGATCTTTTTTAGTATGATGTAATGCAGGCACGTGAGTGTACGTGTACCGATTTATGGTTTTCTTAGAAGGCCTGTCTGATTGGTTTGGTCTTTTAAGACTGTGCAAGGTAAAGACCTTGGTATGCTGGCAAGTGCACTGAAGAACCAGAGCAACAGTCTTGTGGAGGAGGCCAAGAAGCTGCAGGACAGGCTGACTAAAGGTGAAGCAACTGTGCCTTAGGCTGGAAGTCATGGGTTCAAATCCTGCAGCCAACAGAGTAATCATACCGCAAGGCGCCACCTGGGCCAGGGCCAGAGGATGTCGGCTGACCCTGCGCACTGACGCCAGGCCACTTTGGACAAAAGCATCTGCTAAAGAAACAAGTGTGAAACTAAATTTCACGAATGGAAATTGGGTGATAATCATTATACTAAAAAAGCTGCCCCTGTTGCAGATTTGAAACCGCAACTGCAAACCACAAACTCCCGGCTACAAGACATGAAACGTAAAAAAGACTCACTTTCCAAGGATCTCGAGATGGTCGGGAAAAATCTCAATTTCAGCACAGGTAAATATGACGCGTGACTTTAAATAGCTGACTTTACATAGCCCCCACCCTCACCTCCACCCTTGCCTCCGGACTGCCTGTCTCTGCCGCCACCTCAGAGGATACTTCGAGAGACATCGCCAACGCCAAGCAGGCAGCAGAGAAGGCGAACACCACGGCAAACCGGGTGAAAGACGAGTTGCATCCCATCCAACAGCAGCTTGACGAGTGGAAGACGCAGTATGGCGACTCCAACATGACGAACAAGGACCTGGACACCGCCTTCCTGGAAGCCAATAAGTCAGGTATTTCTGTGGAGTGGGCGGGGTCAAGGCAAGCCAGGGGCTTTCTTCTGGGAAAGACAGGACTTGCTGGACTGGGTCTCAGCCAATCACAGAACGCGTATGCAAAGACCCAGTTTAAAGTCGCCAAATTGCCAACCACTGGTCATACACACTTCAGGGAAGGAATTAAACTCTTAACCCTACAGGTATGAGGCTACATTGCTAGCCGCTGACAAAATTACTTTATTTTATGTACAGTAACTACGTACTTTCTGACATGTTCACCAAGTCAAGTAGAAAAGTCGATAGACTGCAAAGCATGAATATAATAGGACAGTGATTCCCAAACCGGTCCTTGGGGACCCCCAGGCAGTCCAGGTTTTCGCTCCCTACCCAGAAGCTAGGAGGGAGCAAAAATGTAGACTGACTGCGGGTTCCCAAGAACCAAGTTGGGAAACACTGTAGTAGGACGTAGTTGTGTACAGGCAAGACTGGTTCTCGATGTGTGATATTATTGGGTATTGGCTGGTACACCCTGATGATCTGGTACAGGTGAGTTTTTATGTGAAGGTTTTGAGGAAAGCGCCCAGAGCACAGGCTGCCAGTAGGGACAAACTGGGAAGGCATGACTAAACGATGTGCAGAGCGAAGCATTGTGTGGAGCTGGAACTGTTGGGCAGATGGAAAAGGGGAGGAGCTCTGCTCAAGCTTCCCCCACCCCCCTTGTGTCCTGCTGCAGTGGGGATGCTGGCTGATACCATCCCACTGCTGATCAAGAAGCTGGACGGGCTGCAGAACCACTCAACACAGGCGCCCAACATCTCCGAGAACATCATGAGGATCCGAGAGCTAATCGAGCAGGCCCGGCGGGCAGCCAACAGGGTGAGGAGGCGTGGGGGTGGGGGGCATTCCCACCCATCCCCATGGCTGGTCTGTGACCTCGCTTCCTGGTTCACTCCCATAGGTGAACGTAGCCGTGAAGTTTAACGGCACCTCGGGCATCCAGGTCCGGAACCCGGAGAATCTGGCAGACCTGGCCGCCTTCACCTTCCTCAAGTTTTACATCACGCTGCCGGAGGCGCAACGGAGGAGGAGGCAGACTGAGGTCAAGAAGCAGTTCGTGCTCTACCTTGGCGGCAACAGCGTAAGTGGGTTCAAGGACGGTGCCCCGAGGTGAGGTCGGGGTCCGGCTGCTCGTCCCTTTCTTCAGTCCAGGCCTTGCCTGGCTACTCATCCTCAGCACTCTTTATTTGAAGGAGTTTGAGTTTCTTAATCTCAGCTTCCGGAAATGCTGGTGTGACAAACATATATTTACTAAAAATACACTCAGTATTCTTTTCTGACAAATACATTTACCATTTGGGTACCTTTGTTAGCAAGAAAATGTCATATCCCTCTTCAAGCTGTTATAATAGCAGGACATTAAATACTGCTCTGTTCCATGAGATGAAACGGTGATCTAGTCATCACCACACAACCAATTAATAGGATGTCAGACTTTCACTGTTACATCCTCTTTCCATGATAAAGGAAATTTGTTTTCTTTGACCTATTTTTTCATTTACAGTTGTTCACGCAGCTTTCCAAAGCTTAACAAGAATTTAAAAATCTGCAGTTTATGAAATAAATTGAAAATTTATAAAACCCTCGGGTGTGCAGAAACTTTCAACCGGTAGTGTGTGGTGAGATTCTACTCTTTATATCTCTCTGAGAATGATAGAGGGGGCAGTGATGCCTTGACGCAGCTCTCCACCGAGGGGCATATTGTGTTCAAACAGTCCACCATTAATGCTGTTTTTTTTTTTTTTTTTTTACTTTTCCTCCTACCTGCAGTCCGATACGGACTTCCTGGCCGTGGTCCTTGAGGGGACGAAGCTGCGGTGGATGTACAAGCTGGGCGGGCAAATGGCTGATGATCTAGTGCAGGAGGACATTAAATCAGACGGCAGCTTTAACAGTGTCGTCCTGCAGAGGTCAGTCACGCTCATGCAAATACCTGTTTGGACTTCCATCATCTGTTATTCCCAGTTTCGAGTTTTATTCATTACGTGCACAAACGTACACCGTACGTCTGTGTACAGAAATGCTTTTGCAACCTGAAGGAAAAAGGAAATATATATAACACAGAAATGGATAAAATAATAAAATAAAAGGATGCATAAAAATGAATGATTAAAATGACTATAATCTTTAGAAATAAAAACAGAAAATAGAGCAATAATAAAAATAATGAGCAATGATATTAATTACTTTGTTTTATGTAATTACATATGATAGTTGGCCAGATGACGTAAGATTCTATAAATGATTCTTGACTATGTTTGTCCTTAGTGATAATTACTGATCATTAATGTGTTGTTGATTATCTGTTTTAGAGTGGTATAGAGATTAACCATGGTATGTAATATCTGTGAGGAACTGAATGTTTCGACACGGGTCACTGATTCAAACAATCATCTCTCCCAGGACGCTGCAGTACGGACAGATTGCTGTCGGCTTGGCGGAGCCTGATCAGGATAAAGTGAAGAAGGTCACCATGGGGAAACTGGAGGTCAAAGGTGACCACGGCCTCCTGAACCTGCCCCCAGGGGACACCGTCTTCTATGTGGGGGGGTTTCCCGACACATTCAAGGTGAGAGCAGCCGGCCCTGCACCTCCTCCTCGACCCACCTGAGCGCTGGTGCTTGTTATTTCCATCCTGTGGTAGGAGTCACTTTAAAGCCCTCGCTCTTCCTCCTCCTCCTCAGCCTCCCCCTGAGCTTCCGAAAGCAGGCTTTGAGGGCTGCATCGAGCTGGAGACCCTGAATGAACAAGTAGTGAGCCTCTACAACTTCAAGCAGACCTTCCAGCTGGACACCACCGCTGTCAGGCCTTGCGGAAGGTAGGTCTGGTACCCCTGCCGGCCTGCCGGGTCTGTGCAGGGCCCCCCCAGCGGGATTCTCTGTTCCTGGTGTTTATGAGAGTCCTGGAGCCCTTTCCACAAAGCATGAAAGTTCACAGATATAAGTACGTCATACCAAATCATTAATGAGTCTAGCAGGGCACCAGGCTGGTGTACACCCAACCACCTATGTGGACGTGCCCCCTCTAGCCTGAGGGGTCGCTGTGTAGCTCAGTGGGTTAGGCTGCTATTCCTGTGATCGGAATGTCGGCAGTTCTAATCCCAGCATTAATGAGTGTAGTACTGGTCATTGTCCATGTGGCCCTCTAGGTAAGCTTTATCTGTACATGCCAGGGATGGGGTGGCAGCCGTAAAAGTTGTGAACTGGGTGTGGGTGGTGCTGGTAGTTTGTTGAAAATCTCCCCCCCCTCCCCCCCACGGAATATCCCGGGATCCACCCAACTAGCATCCAATCGAGTTTTTTTCTCCTTAGCATTTTTATACAGCTCTCACTCATGATGACTCGTATCTCTAGGGTCAAGCCAGTCTTGAATGAGCCTTGGGTCAATGACGGCGCATACTTCGACGGCACTGGGTATGCAGAGATCCCACTGCCGGCGTCGGAGAATAACCAGAAGCGGTTCGAGCAGGAGGTCCGTGTGCTGTCACACAGCGGCATCCTGCTGCTGTTTCAACACCAGGTCAGCGCCTCATTCCTAGCTCCGGTTTTTCTGTAGGTGCATCTATTAGAAGGTGTGCGGTAGCATGATTCCTTGTTGGGCCATTTCGTTTGTGTGGGGTGTGAATCAGAGAATGTCGACGAACGCTGAAGAATTTTTTGCCCACCTGTGTTTAAAATGGTGTTCGGGCATCTTCTCTTCCCAGACGAAATTCCTGTGTCTAGCCATCGTCCAGAGAAGGCTGAAGCTCTTCTATGACTTAGGTGCTGGGATGGAGGAAGAGACTCCCTTGTCAAATCGATTACCAGAGGACTTTGTGATCAGTGACGGGAAGAACTATGTGGTGAGACGTCGCCCTCTTCTCGTTTTCCATCCGCCAGGCGGCCATTTTTATGTTGATAATCGGGATGTGAGACTGAGCCTTAGGTTTGGCTCACGACTGCGCTGCCTTGTCCCTCTCAAGGTGGAGATCATCCTGCTTGGCAGTGCAGACTCCCGAGCAAGGCTGTTGTTACGCAAAAACAGGGTGCCCTTGTTCCAAAACGTCAACCTCAATGGCTCCATTCCCAACTTCAATGGGGTTTACTACATGGGAGGAGTTCCTGCTGATAAGCTTCCACAAAGGTGAGTGGAGGTGGGAGGGGCACTGAAGGAAGGTAGGGCAGCCTGTTGGCCAGGGGTTTATATAGGGGCGTGGCCTCAGAGGCACTGTTCCCAACTGGAAGCTGATTGGCTCCCATGTTACTCACCGATTCAAAACATATCATTGGCTAATGATAAGGTTGGCTCTGTAATATGAATTATGGTCCCTTTTATGCTCCCCACCTTAAAAAAATCCTAGAAGTACCTCTGCTACGAGCCATGAAACAGAAATACACACTTTAATCAAAATACTATTTATCCCAAACAATTTCCTGCCCTATGTGTGAATAATTAAATTATGGATCAATTGCAAATTTTTTGGTAAATGAAACACGTTTTCAGACAAGTAAAACAGTGTAATTTTTATTTATTTTTTTATTTTGGACAGCCTGAAGACTCTCTACCCTGATAAAACTTCTATCCGGGCTTGCTTCAGAAACATCAAAGCCATGAGTGCTCACATCGACCTGAAGAGGGTCAACACCTCTGGGGTCAGCTTCGGTTGTCCTGCTGACCTCCTGGTGAGTAGTGACCCCTATTTTGGGGCAATATAAACAGATGTATTCCTGACACAGGGGGTGGGGTGTGGCTATGCAAGTTAGGACCTTCATCACAATGTTGATGGTTCAGATCTCATGGCTGGCAGAGTCACGCCACCATTGGGCCCTTGAGCAAGGCCCTTAACCCCAGTTTCTCTAGGGGCACATTTACACCTTTTCTGGTCATAGCTGCTCGTCCGCGCCCTCTCCTTTCATAGGGGCTCGTCCGCGCCCTCTCCTTTCATAGCGGCTCGTCCGCGGCCTCTCCGGTCATAGCGGCTCGTCCGCGGCCTCTCCGGTCATAGCTGTTCGTCCGCGGCCTCTCCGGTCATAGCTGCTCGTCCGCGGCCTCTCCGGTCATAGCGGCTCGTCCGCGCCCTCTCCTTTCATAGCGGCTCGTCCGCGCCCTCTCCGGTCATAGCTGCATCCGGTTCGCGCCCTTACAGGCTGCTCCTTCCCCAGATTGCCAGGCAAGCCTATTTCTCCGGTGTGGGTTACCTGGAGCTGCAGCTGCAGGAAGTGCCCCCGCTTCAGGATGGCTACTATGCCGGATTTGGTTTCCGCACCGAGCAGACACATGGACTGATGTTCTACCACCAAGCCAAGGTAAGGAGCTGCATCTCTAGTCAGATGGATGGATGGATGGATATATTAATGGATGAATGCAGTACAAGACCATTGCAGAGTAACTTGCCTGTTAACTGAGTTCTTCATTCTCCAGTGCTGTGATGCTAAAGTTAGGGCAGATCTCAGGTTCATAACAGTCAGCGGCGTTTGCACGTCTCCTTGACGACGTGGTGCAAGTCCCCTTGCGGTTTCATGGTGGGGGGGTCCACATGGGCCTGAGTGTCACCGGGCCTCGATTTCCATGTCCATCTTCCCACAGAATGACACCTGCCAGGTCTACCTCAATAATGGCCATGTGGTGGTGAAGTCAGGCACCAGTGCGGCGAGGACTCTGAAGACCTACAATGATGAAAGCGATCACTACATAGCCTTCTACAGCAGCAGTCAGGGGTAGGCAAGCCAGTCACATGTCCACGTCCAGGCAGATCGGTGCTGCCGTGTTGTTGGTGCTCACTGTCTCCACCCTGCAGGCTGCGCGTGCTCATGGACGACGTCTTGGAGCAAATGGTGGACTTTTCTGCAGCTGGGGCCGGCAGCATGGAGACAAGGGATGACAGCTTATATTTGGGGGGGGCACCGCAGATGTCCAACCTCACGGGCTGTATAAGCAACCTGTTCATCAAACGGTGAGGGGGGGGGGGTCTCATGGTGTGGTCTATCAGAGCAAGGATGTGTGGACCTGTTTATGTTGACATAATTTACAGCAACAGTAAAATGTGCCATTTGTAAATTTTGTTAATTTTTAATTCACTGGATGGTACTGTTGCCTCACACCTGTAAGATTATGGGTTTGAATCCCACTTATCTCTGTTTGTGGAGTTGGCTTGTTTCACCGAGATCCCTGGCTTCTACCCTCAGTCCAAAAACATGTGGTTAGGCTAATCGGTGACCCAGAATTGCTTGGTGTGAGCATGGACTCTGTAAGGGACTGGCTTCCCATCCAGGGTGGACCCCAGCCTTGTGCCCTGTGCTGCCTGGAGCAGGCGACCCTAACAGCATAAGTAGCTAGAAGATGGATGGGCAGATGGATAGAATAATGCTCTATTCAAAAGGGAATCTAAACCTATCTAATGTGTCCTCAGCATGTCAGAGTTCCAGATGGTCGAGGACCTGGTGACAGCGAAAAGAAACGTGGATATCCTGTTTACCTGCCCTGCTGCCAAAAGACCATGGAAGATCATGGCCCCCACTCGCAGTATGAAGGTGGGGGGGAGTAGTCCCAACTAGCTGGTGGTGGGGGGGGGGGTGGTCAAACAGCCAAAGGTAACACATGGAGAATTTTTCATGTCGCCCCCAACAGGTGAAGGGCAAGAAAGCACACGGAAGGTCCAGGAGCCGTAGCACACGGGAGTCCTGTCAGGCAGAATTGGCCTCCCACCAGGAGGGGGCGCTGCAGTTCAGCAGCTCCTCACAGAGCTACCAGCGTTTCGACACACTCCCTGACAGCTTCAGGAAGATGTAAGCTCTATATTGTTGTGACCTCTTACGGATAATACTCTATTTTCTACATGAAAAGTTAGAAGGAACATGCTAAGCTAAAGGAATTACAATAGCTGCTCCTGCTGTCTCCACCCAGGCCCCATTTCTCCCTGGGGGTGCGTGCAAACTCCTCAGAGGGCCTGATCTTGCATGCTGCTGGGGAGAAGGGCAGAGCTGGCATGACGCTGTCACTGTCTAGTGGGCACTTTATCCTGCTCGTCGATGGCAGCCGCAGGAAGGCTAGTGTACGCAGCCGCAGGAAGTATGACGACGGCCAGTGGCACACGGTGAGAGACACATGGAATATTACCATTATGGAGCTAATTGAGTTAAGGATCTGTGCCCAGGAGGTCATGGGTTCCAATCCTATGGCTGGCAGAATAACCTCATCATCATTGAGCAAGTCCCTTAACCTTAAAAACTGACTCTCAACCAGTGGTGGTGTTTATCACAACTCAAACCATGCATTTGCTTGGGGCCCCTGAGGTTTGGGCCCCCCCATTAGCCACAAACAGTCATTGCACCAAATGTTAAATATATATATTCCTTATTTGCGAGATGCTGTAGCAGCAAGTACTGCTGACCAGCTAGTAAGATACCATCTTCTGATGCTCCTTAGTAGCTATTTATTTAGTTTTATTTATTTAGCATCTGGACAGGAGAGCCCCAATATCAGACATGAAAAGATTCCCCACCTGCTATTTTATAGCGATGCATTTTTTTTCCAATCATTCCAGGTCTTCGTGAGGAGGGATGGAGAGACGGTCAGCTTGGTCGTTGATGGAATCAACTCTCAGACTCGAAGGGTGTCTTTTGGAGGGAAGAGCCGTCTGGTGCCCCCCCTTTACATCGGCGGTCTCCCTGTCAGACCCCCAAGTTCGGCACATGCGGTATAAACACCTCCAATCTCACCTAACCAGCAAGGCTAGAATATATGTGGAATGCATGATTCTAATCTCAATGGTCATCATGTGAATGTGGTGGTCTCCTTGGTAATACAGGCACCGGGGTCCGCCGGGTTTGTCGGCTGCATCCGAGACGTGAAGCTGAACGAGGAGCCTCTTGGGGCGCCCTCTCGCTCCGTGGGGGTGGTGCCCTGCTTCCAGGATGCCCAGCAGCCAGGGCTCTACATCTCCGGCCAGGGAGGACACGTCTCAGTCGGTGAGCCAACCCTCCAAAAAGCAATGTGGAAGTGCCCCCTGTAGCCTGGGGCAGGATCAGGAAAAGTTCTGCTCAAAAGATCCATATGCGATCCTCTTCTGGCAGATGTTCCAGTGAACCTGTTTGGTTCTGAGGTTCAGCGAAAAACCTGCCCTCTTTTTAAGATAACACCCTGTTGGTGGGAGGAGACCTGGAGATCCAGCTGTATTTGCGTGTGGTTGGCAACACTGGAGTGGTGCTACATGCTGGGGGAGGAGACTGCCAGTTGACGCTCTACCTGAACCAGGGGGAGGTAAGGGAGGGGGGGGGGTCTTCCAGGGGTGTTCAGATGTGTGTATCATCCAAAACAAAAACTTAGAGATTGACAGTGGCAGCAGTAGTGAGCACTGTGTTGTTAGGACACTGTACCTGTGATCAGAAGATTGCTGGTTCAAATCCCAGGGTCACCAAAGCAAGTCTCATTAGACAAATGTGTCTGCTAAATACATGCAAATGATATACATGTAAGCTGAAAGATTTTCTGCAATGATCAAGGACAAAAGGGTTAATTAGCATCAAGCTACAGAATAACTGGCAGGTTAAAAAATGGTAATGAAAGAAAATAATTTGTTTTGTTGGCTTTTTTTGGCCATTGGTTTGAAGGTAAAAAGGCACCAACTACAGTCATGTGACACCCATACTACATGTCATATGAACGTGACGCCATTGTTGACATTACTTGACAGTGAGAACATCTCTGATCCCTCCCAAAGGTCACAGTCACAGCGAATAACGGAAATGGCCAGTTCTCCGCCTCCCTGTCACCCGCGCAGTCACTGTGCGATGGCCAGTGGCACCGCATCGCAGGCGAGTGGATCGGAAGCATTCCCTCAATCCCACCTCTGCTGTTCTTCCCCGTCATCCGGGGGATGTTCGGCTCCCTGAATCCTAGGGAGTGTCTTCACTCCCTCACACACACTACCCCTTACATCATGCATTTGTCTGGGGGCCCCTGAGGTTTGGAGGCCCCGTTTGCTACTAACAGTCACCACACTAAATATTAAATTCCTTATGCTGAAGCAGCATGTTCCACTAACCAGCCACAGCCACAATCTCCTGACTCTACTCTCTAGCTATTAATTTTGTTTTTATCACATCAGGGTCAGTGGGGGCCCTAGAAACCACAAACCGCCCCCTGGGTGTATTCCATCTCCCATTCCCCCCCCGTCTCACCTGTGGGTCGCATTTGCTTTTCAGTCGTTAAGAAGGGCAGTTGGGTCCAGCTTGATGTGGACAAGAGCAGTCAGCACACCACTGACCCCACACAGGGCGTCCACATTAGAGGAGAATCGACGCTCTACCTCGGGGGAGTGCCAGGTAAGCCCTCACATTTGTGTTTTACACTCCACCGCACAGCAGAGGCATCCATTTTAATATGTACTGGCACGCCATTTCTCCTGGAGTTGGACAGAGCCTGTTAACCTTTTGAATTTCATTCGGGGCAGATGGTGTTGAAGTCTCCGGCCTGCCGTCCCCTCTCCCCTCACTCCATGGTTGCTTCCAGGGGCTTGTGATTAACCGGCAGCGTGTGAACTTGGCCAAACCACTCTCAGTCCACGGGGGGGTCGGAACCCAGGGCTGTCCTGTTGTGTAACAACACCGACTGTTCTCTCCCAAGACCTTCTACATGCTTGTAATCTTCGGTGGTGGGGCTAAACTTTTATTTAAACATATTTATGATTTTAAAATTGCTTAGAAAATTTAAGGGGAAAAAAAAATAGCACTGGGGACCGTTAGTAAGCTGGTTGGTCTGGGGAGCAGTGTTCCCTCACACCTGCAGGATTGTGGAATTCAATCCTGGCACCCCCACCCCACCCCACCCCACCCCACCCCACCCGACCCCCATGTGTGTGGAGTTTGCATGTTCTCCTTGTGCTGTGCAGGATTCGTCTGGGTACTCCAGTGTCCTCTCAGTCCAAAAACATGCTATTAGGCTAATTAGTATCTCTAAGTTCCCCAGAGTACGTGTGCATGCATGTGCTCTGTGATGGACTGGCACCCTATCCAGGCTGTACCCCAGCCCTGTGCTGCCTGTGTTAGGCTCCAGGCCTCTTGCCGTATGAAAGCAGTCATTGGATGGATGGATGGATGGATGGTTCCCTCCCTTACATGACCAAAAATACACTTTTCAAAACACTGGGCTGGACAATGACTTTGTCTATAACTTTAACCTAAGTCTCAAGTGCATTTGTGTTGTAGAAATATTGGTACCAGACTTTGACTTTCCAAAAACAATTGCAGGACAATGGACCCCTTTTGTACCTTTATGAATTTTATTTTATTTTTCATTAGGTACTAAGTCAGACCAGTAGGAAACCTTTGAAGGCTCCTGATGTCTGAACAGAGTGAGCATACTGAGTGCTGATTCCCTGCCTTGTATATTTTGTATTGGGGATATTAATGCCAATCACATATTTCTGGATGCAGTATTTTAAAAATTTTAAATGTTATTTTTTAAAAGAATAAATATTTGAAATATTCTGTAGATATTTTGTGGGACCAGAGAATATAGCAGGTGTTCATTTTATACAATCATTTTGTTTAATTATACTGCAATGTTGAGAACCACACCAGTTCTGAAACGCACACCATCTGTTTCTCAATCCGTCTCCAAATTTCCTCCTTTTTCTGCCCTCAGCCTTGCAAAAAATTTTCACAGGTACCTTAAAAACACTTCTTGCCCTCACGCTTAATTTGTTTCCCGGAGTCGATTAAAGCTGTTGACGTTTCAGTGAATAAAGTTCTTTTTGAAACAAGCTTGTGTTTACATCTGCCACCAGCAGCACCACGAAAGTAAACACATCACCCGTGTAGGACGTATGTCCCCGTTGCCTTACATGTTCCCATGGCAGCCAAAACATGCATATAAACTCTCGAAGCCTCTCGAAGTCCTGCAATCACATTCAGAGAATAATCTGCCATCAAGCCAGGGGATTTCATGCCATTTCAATACCGATTTATTCATGCTGGTCTCATAGCTTACATGTTATATAGATTGTATATTTAACGAAAGAAAGAACAGATTATAACTGATATGCCAGGCTAAATGAACAGCCTACAGTAAAAATGTGAAATGGGGGGGCAGATGTCCTAATCCAAACTCATGTCTTCCTCATCATCATCCTTGTCTTTGGGGTCTCCACCCTCGGTATCCGTCTTTGCGTCTCCCTCCTCCATAGCCTTTGCAAACGCCTCCACGTCTAACAGGAGAGAGGTTTTGTACTTAATTCCCAGATTAAACCCGCTAGGAAATCTCACCCACCAGTATGATAAGTGTCCTGGGAGCGCCCTGGTCGGAGGAGGGTGCCCTAGAGCCGTACCTCCCTTGTTGGCTGCGTCCACGGCTTCTGTGGGCAGCCCGAACTGGTTCATGAGCGGCCCCAGCTGCCCGGAGGCCAGTGCGCTGCTGAACATGCTCATCGCCTGCGGGGGGAGAGGACATCGCGCACCCATGGGATTGCAGCTCGCTACGAAAGCAGCAGGACCCCGCCTAGGGGTGCTACATCGTATCTGGGATCCACCCCCTTAGTGTAATGACTGTTTGTGGCCAACGGGGGCATACCTGCTGGAACTGTGGGGAGGTGAGCGTATTCTGGATCTCCTCGGCACTCTGGGGCAGGGACTCCCCCGAGGGCAGGAATGGCAGGAGGCGCTGCTGCACCTCAGCGTTGGCCAGGATGGGAGCCATCACCTCGGGGGTCAGCACGCTGGCCAGGTCCACTGGGGGTGCACAGATCACACCATCAGGATCCTAAGCTGAAAACCCCCGATCTAATATCCTGAATATAAATTTTTGTTCACGGGGGGGGGACACACAAAGAGGGCAGATAGCTGACAGCTGTAGTGAACTGTACCATGCCCCCAAACCCCTCCCCCAGCAGCACCGTCCCAGTTTGCATCCTGGCCTTTTGACCTTCGACCCCAAGGCCCTATGTCATCCATCCAAGCTTCTGCCTATGCCAGAAACGCTAGCACCTCCCCCTCACTAGGGTCCGGCCTCCTTCCTTCACCCCCAATATGGCACCCCCTCCTCACCTCCTTGGGCCCCAGAAGCCACCGCCGGTACATTCATGGTGGCCAGGATGTTCTGCAGGTCACTAAGCTGGATGGGCTGGGCGGGGCTGGCAGCCGCAGGCGCCGGCGGGGGAGTGGGTGTCGCCGGGTTGGTAGGTGTCACGGCCGGGGAGGAACTGATGGTGGCTGCTGGGGTGATGGGGGTGGTGGGGGCTGGGACCGAGGTGATGCGGGGAGCCGAGAAGGTGGAGGAGGGGGTGACGGCAGCAGATTGGCTACGGGAGCTGGGGGGAGGAGACGGAAGAGAGATAAAATTGGGGAACCGCACAAAATGATGAAGGCACTGTCAATAGCAAGCAGATTCACTTTCATTACAGATTCATCTGGGCCGAGCCCCCCTGCTTCCCCCCCAAACAGTCAAATGTCAATAAGAGAGCAATGTGGACAAGATACCCCGTAATCAATGCGCTTTGGATTTCAGTGACATTAAATAAAACATATCCACAGGGGGGCGCCATGTCTCACCTAGACGATGAGCCGCTGCCTGCAGGTCCTCCGCTGCCAAGAAGACTGGCAAGGCCCGGACCTGCCAGGGCCCCCAAGCCTCCTGAAAGAGTGGGAAAAATGACCTCCACTGTTTCCCTGGGGGGCTTCAGGAGCCCCTCCATTCTTATTCAAGACCATAACAGTTTTTAAAACCTCAGAAATGCTCACCAAGGCCTCCAAGCCCAGTTGGTCCAATCAACTGCATGAGTTGGTTATGACTCATGTTACCCAGAAGGCTTTGCAGGCCACCCTCACCTGTACAGTTAGGAGGAAACGTCAAACTCTGTTATTCTTATCATCTAATTTAATGACATACATTCAGAAATTCCAACAATGCAAGTAAATTTAAAACAACCACATCACTCCAACAGTGAAATCTATTCATCCATCCATCCGTCAATCCAACAACCAACCAATACAGGGTTGAGTACCAGCAGAGGGCACACATGAGCACACCACACTGTTTGGGCAATTTAGAGACACCGATTATCACTGTGTGCCTTTGCACATGTGGGAGGGAATAGAGTCCCGATATCAAACCACACACCATGGGGACATCACACAAACTGTACACCCACAGAGCAGAAGCAGGGCGTAAATCCCCCTGCCCAGACGTGTGAGGCAGTAGTACTACCCACAGAGTTACCATACCCCCCCCCCCCGCCAAAAAAAGTGTGTCCAGATTAACTGTGTTTACAAGTGGCTCTGATCATGATTAAGAAGGTTCCAGCTCGGGGTGTACTGCACAAGACAGTGAGATCAGATTTTAACCGGGGTGCCCCTCCCTGGAGAAGCGTGCAGGCCCGGGTGGCCCCTCACCTCCGAGAGCGGAGAGCTCGTGGCCCCCGCTGCCCCCGCTGCCCAGCGCGCCTGGCATGGGCGGGTTGTTCAGGTACTCGTTCACCTTGCGCGAGTGCTCCTCGTCCTTGTCCGTTTTGGGCTCCTGTGGGAGGCGAAATCGGGGGCGTCAAGACATGTCAAGCGGTCATTCTGGCACCTCAGAGACTCGCTATATGATCCCCCTCATTTTCAACCCAGGGATAGTGATTTTCTCCAACGTGAACTGCGGTTCTGACTCCCCTTTCCGAATTGGGCCTGAACAGGGAAGGCCATGTACCTGCATCCAGAAGAAGAGCCTTTTGGTGCTGGCTTTGAACTTCAGCACATACACACGGCCTGTGGTGCACTGGTTGACCCTCTTGAACTCACAGTCTTCGGGGAAAATGATCAGATCCTGCAAAAGAAGGACTAGATCACCGAAGGTTCCAGAGACCCTGAATTCCCCTGGATCGATCAAAGATTATGTCCTCTTAAATGAATAAAACTAACATCGTCCTTCCATTATGGATCAGACCCAGCCTTGACACCCAAGCAATTCCTCTCCACACCATGGAAACATCAGCTCTAAACCTGGACCATGTACTGATAAACAAATCACTGGAAAAACAATATCTTTAGAAACCTTGCTAAGAAACATAAACTGCATATTTTACACATACAAACGTGGTCGTCATTTCCAGCACCTGACTCAAAAAGTAACACGCAGCTTCAACATGTCCACAACAAGGAACACATTTAATTTAATATTTAGTGTAGTGCCTGTTTATGGCCAACAGGGGGCCCCAAACCTCTGAGGTTATAAAAATGTATTATATGAAAGTTACACGGTGTGCATTGTCCCCCATAGTTTAATGCTTAAAGCACACCTTACAGGACATGTCTGCATCATTTAGGTTTATACTTATTAATCCATAAATAAATTCTATGTTTTGCACTTTAAAAGGACACAGTGCAGTTATTAATGGTAATGGAAAATTACTGGGGGATCTCACCCGCTGCGAGTCCATTTTTTCCCAACCATCATTTTTTTTTCCCCTCCATGTCCCTTCCGGAGCTCAATACTCTCTGCAACAGGTCGCCAGATAGCATGAAGAGTTTCCAATGCAATGATTTGACTAAACCCACCCAATCCGTCACCACTGCTTTGGATCGATCTACGCTTTAATCACGTGATGATGTAGCAGGAAAGCCAGACGCGTGATAGGTATGCATGTGATTAAAAGCTGCCACTTTTCTTGCCTTTTTAGTTTTTATTTTATCTTTTCTTGGATTGTGAGACGCAGTCGGCACTGGAATGAAAAAAAATTGTCGCAAAATAAAAAATCTAGCCGCACTGGCGATCATTTTAGTCACCATCTGGAGCCCTGCATAATATTTGTTCGTGTAAGCACACAGGCCTACTAAAAAGCTTGGCTCGCCACATCATCTTTGTCTCAATAACCCGTCACTCACGTTAGTGCCTTTGTGACCATGGAATCTAACGTTTGTCTCTGTAACTTTTCAATGGTGTCAATTTTGCATTTTAATAATGAGTCCAAAACGCATTGCTCCCAGTGCGTACAGTAGTAACTTTGTACATACATGGGCATAGTTTAGATGATTTGTGTATAATATAAAAAGGTCTTGATAGGAAATGACAAAGTAATTTAACATGAAGTGTACAGTACAGTATTATCTGTTTAGAAATTGTTAATAAATAGACTTATGTTATTGTTCAGGTCAGCAGACTGTTATGGATAGAAGTTGGGGGGGGGGGGCAAATATTATTCATGAATTGTCACATTCTCGGGTATCTGCTGCCCCTAACCCCTACGGATGTGAAGGGGATACTGTATCGAGTCCTAAGCCACAGTCATCTTTCATCAATATAAAAACCAAGGTATGCAAATTAGAACAACTATTCATCAGCATGCAAGGTCACTGATTAACACCATGCTGCACCAAACAGAAGGGGGGGGGGGGACCAACTAAGAAAGCTGGTTTTTCAAATGACTCTCCTGGGCCAGT
>JAODKC010000066.1:85135-133974 GCA_026777985.1 Mormyrops attenuatus | reverse complement strand
TGACCTCACACATCACCATGGCATGGGCCAATGTGAGAGAGGACAGCAAGGTCACATGGGCTGCCTGGGGTGACCTCACACATCACCATGGCATGGGCCAATGTGAGAGAGGACAGCAAGGTCACATGGGCTGCCTGGGGTGACCTCACACATCACCATGGCATGGGCCAATGTGAGAGAGGACAGCAAGGTCACATGGGCTGCCTGGGGTGACCTCGCACAATATGGGCTGGATTGACAGCCACAGGTAAACACGCATCACTTCCTTATACCTGACTGACTCAGAGCTGGCTGGGTAGGGCTTGTGTTGGTATTTTAAATTTGCTGGTGTTATTTTACAAGATAGTATTCATAGTATTGGGATACTGTTGTGCATGTTATTCTTAAAGGACCTTTGTCCCCATTTTGTTAGCAGAAATAAGGTCTCTTTGTTTAAAACTTGCCATCTCTGAGCCTCTCCCTCATACATTCCACACCACAGACTGTGTCTGTCTACCATACAGAGCCTCAATTTGCCTTTGGTGCCTGTAGAGCACCCAGAGCACTCTTGTGCCTCATATTCCCCACGGAGGTATTTAGATCTGTAGTGTGTACAGTGGAGGCATTTACCAGGACTCAGACTATGCATCTGTGTAGTTCCCAAAGGTCTGGGGGCACCCTGTTGATTATAGTTACAACACTGGGCATGGAGGCTGACAAAGTAATAAACCCACCTCTGAGTGTGTGAATATGTGATTAATTATAACCACTGAACCACTGCACTCCAGACTAACTCTTTGCATTGGTTGCACTGGTGCGCCTAACTGATTCATTTAAGTGCACCGCCACACAATTTTTCACAACAGAGATGTGTTTCTTTGATACATTGTGTTTTTTTTTTAGCATTTCAATTAGGAATGTTGATGATCTGACAACAAAAGCACTGTTACCGGCCATGCTTTGGGCACATTCTTTGCAGTAAATGCAGTGCATCACTTCGGCCATTTTATCATACCTAAGCCATGGAAACTGGGCTAGCCAGTTTTACCGAAAGGTATATTTTTTGGCCTTTTATGTTCACCTGGCTCTGGCTCTGAGCCCGATGCTATCTCCGATGCTTGGCCAGGGTTACTGTTGGGTTGGGGATATGTGTAATGGGCTGCACAGCATTTTTCTTAACGAAAAAACTATCAATATTTTTCTTCATCTCAAGATAGCAGTTGCCTGTGTTTTCATTTGTTGCTCCTGGATGAGTAGCCTACAGGTAGTTATTTCAAGCGCACATCAGTGTAGAAGAATCTCACGGTCAGAACCAATCAGAGATGAAGACCCAGTCCTTCACTGCCTTTGACTGGCTCTGACCTTAATGTTCTCCTTCCAAAAAAATGTTAAGTGCACCAGTGCCACCAAGAGAAAAACATGAATCACACTAGACAGATTTTTTTGCCATCAAAGCCTCCTTTCCAGACTGAGTGCACCTACAGATTTAAGCAGGGCCACTTACATCTTCCACGTTCCCAGAAGTCCGATCTTTCCAGCAGAAGTGGATGAGGGAGTCGTCGGTCTGCTGGATGTAGACCAGCCCCTTGCGCTTGTCAGGGGTCACCGTGCTGCCTTTGAGTGTCATCTTCCCGGCCCTGAACTCCACCAGGTTCTTGCTGGAAGAACCGCGGGAGCCTGACACCAGGCTTGGGAAAAGCGCTCCAGACGACATGCCGGTGAAAGCCTGTGACTGAGAAAACTAAAATGTCAGCCGCGTCAGTAAACAACGCCGTCCTACAGAAGCTGCGGTTAGTGTAAGCGGCTGCATCCCGCGAATAACCCCGCACACACGGCCTCATGAGCTTTCCCAGTCCCTAAAGTGCGGTTTACCGTGCTAACCTCCACATTGGCTCCCCGAAATGAGTCTTTTTTTCCCCCAGAAAACAATACCGCGGTTCCCTAACCGCCTCCGGGATAAACAACCCTGTGCTTCCTAAACATTGTTAGCCAACAGCTACCTGACTAGCTAGCCGACGGTTAAATGGAATCGGTTAGCAAACTCAGCTAAATGTTTAACCAGAAAACTTGAGTTAAAATATAGTCTAGCCACGTCTGTATAAAGCCTCGACACGACAGTTATATTTTGATAAATAGTGTAACTTTGCGGCTTTACCTTCGTTCCGATGATAAGTGAGATGCTCTGGTTCTGACTAACGAGCGGTTGTCTACCGGAGGAACAAGACCGCGCACTTCCGCAAACGTTGAGATCTCTGGCCTTCGATTGGTCCAATGGACTGTCAATCATACCGCCTGCGAGGCGCTACGACTGAGCCACCTGGGGTTGAATTTGCTGTGTCATACAACAGCCTCTGCGCAACCCGTGTGTTCAATTATTCTAAACATTGCAGAAGATGCAAACGAAGCGTTAGAAACACGAAACTCGTGCTGTTGTCCTGAAAAATATTCTCAATATTTGTTCATTTAACTTTGCTTTCATATTTCAGAGTTGCGCAACATCTGCGCACATGGGTTGCTCAGACGCACAGCTGTCACGCACCGAGTAGGTTTCCGTAAAGTTTTCATTTCCGGTGGCTTGGTGCTATGCAGTTTCTCTTCAGGGTAGTATCGTTCAGCATAAAACAGTTCATGAAATGAAAAAGACTGGTTCACGAGTTGTTTATTTTAAAAAAGAACAAACTTAAACTGGTTAAAATTTTATTACGATATTTTTTTACATTAAATCAACAAGTAACCTAATGAATATAGTTAAGTACTGAACATTTTCACAGGTCATGACACTTTCCACAGCGCCAACCCCAAGTTTAATAATTTAAAATATTAAAAATAAACCAGTTGCACAAAATATTTTATTACTGCAAGCACCCTTTGCAGTATTTGTAAATAAACGTAAATGTTTTACATTGCCAGTTGCAAGATGTAGTTGGGACTGTATATTAACAATTGAAAAGAAATACACAAAAAACACAAAGTAAAATAAAAACTATCATTTAATGGTGTTACATTAGTGATTTTTTTTTATATTGCTAGTTTACAAATTACCAAATGTACAGACAGACAGTAATGAAGTGTAGAAACATCCAGCAGCAGAGCAATTTTTTATATATTTTCTGTACAATCATGGTGAAAATATGTAGACACCTGTACAGTTAGTTCACCTGTTTTAACATGTAGATCACAATCAGGCATAAGTGATGTGCAACAGATTAGCAAAGCAGAACTTTTTTTCCCATGAATCAATGGGTTTGAAACATTTAACGTCAAAATAAAATGTATTTCATGAAATCTCTCATTATTTTGATTACTGAAAATGAGGTCAAAAGCAACATGACATGCTTAAAACGAGTGAGAAATGTCCCCTTAACCCAAAAATACGGCGATACTTTTCAGGATATGGTGAACTCTTCCTATCCTGACACTCTGAAAATAACGATGGATATGTACATTCAACACACAGGCGTTATCTCTTTTAATCGTGACATCCACTTACACCTGCAGTGAGGGGGAACCTCAATCTTTTACGTAGTTTTTAAATTGTACACAGTTGACACACACACACCCAAAGACATTGTTGTTTGCATAGATTTGAGAGTTTTAGACCACATGAAATTTTAAGTATTATGACAGGGTATGTCTCGCATATAGGATAAGGTACAAAGTCAGTGATTAATGCCTAACGTGGAAGACTACATCACTTTTAGAAGCTGTTCTACTGAAATGGGCTAATTTAGCTGAAATAATTCCTGTAACGGAGTAAGTAAAAATATGCATCTGAATGCATAACGCATACTAGACCAGAGAACAATGGCGATCCCACTGATCATCTTCCTGTAATCCATACTATCTGTGCATACTAATGTTCACGATAAGAAGCTGCAATGTTTCCCAGGACATGTCAAAGCTTAAAGGACAATGAAGGGGGGGCAATATATATATATAATGATTACTGAATTTGGAAACTATTTACGAGGTAGGGGCACACTTTCAGCTGAGGAAATCATCCAACACTGTAAACTGCACTCCAGAATCAAACAAAAACCACACAGCTTGATACTTTCCACACGATGCGCGTCCAGCAATTTTGCTCATGCACATCTTACTATGGTAATGGTGGTAATTATTATGAACCACTTGGGGTACGTTTAGAAACTGGGAAAACAGGGTACTAAGCAGCTGCGGTACTGTGTCACTTCAAATATGTTCAATATGCATGCAGGAAAATAAGAATTAAAATCCATAATTAGAATGTTTCTTTAAATCACTGAATTCACATTAAATCAGCCAGGTCACACAGTCACTGCTGTTCTGTACATACGAGGCTTTACTGTCAGCATTGTGTTAAGATGCTAAAACCGTGGGATTAAGACTGAACGAGGAATACTGATAGAAAAGACACCAGCAGCTCATTCTCCTGTCTACCACTGACATTACTATCCATACAGATGTTAATATTAGGTGTTCGCAAAGGGCCTTCGCGATTAAAAATATGAAAAGCATTAACTTTTATTTTTGCGTACTCCTCCGAATAATGGATTACAATACAGGGACATCTTCGTACAGGTTTCATCATCACTAGCTATTCTCCATTTTCACTGCTCGCATGCATCAGTGAACGGGTCAGCCCATTGGTCAATCCTATTTCAATACATCCCTCAGCGGGCCAACCAGCAGCCTACTCTATGAGACAAGCAGAGGATCTAAGCACAATGTTCCGGCGATCATATAAATAATGCAAATGACTGAAACAAAAGTTTCAGGCTCGTTTTAACATTTTAGTACAAAAATAAAAGTGTTAACCTTTATACTAAAATTAAATGTGTACCTGAAGATCTGAATATTCTGTTAAAGCTGAGGTGGAAGGGATCAAACAATTTTGGTGGTCTGTACCATTGGAAGTTAATATGTATTCACTCAAGCCTCATGTGAATCTGCTAACGGATGGCAGATGATGTTCATATTGTACTGAGATGAATCCTAAGCTATCAGTTTGAAGCACATAGACACAAAGGTAGTGACAACAAAAATACAAGATCATGCAGTGTTTATACTGCAGCTATTCAACAGCAAACAGTCCATCCAGAATGCTAGGTGATTTAGGTATCAGCGCATACACAACAACGGGACATACTGATTAATGAAATGGTGAATACCTATTAAGTGTCTAATTCCAGACACCTAGAAAATTGTGCCTTATTTTAGGACTGTCAGGTTAAGGACTCACAAACAAAAGGGTGCATTATTAACCTTTCCCAATAGCTGAGAAACACCATTTAAAACTTTGATTACATTTTTTTTTTATTTGTCAGAGGCCCCTATCTACATAGCTTAACATTTACACATTACCAGTTTATACAGCTATACGTTTAAATGACCGTAAAGCACCTAGCTCCATGGTTCAACATCCATGTCCTGCCACAAGAACAAACTTTGACCTTGCAAAGCTATTCCACGTTCCTTAACCAACTTTTCTGCCTTGATTATTTCAATGCTGCAATTTCATTCCCAATAATGACACTGAGGTTAGCAAAATATATTCCACATACAAAATAAAGCCTCACATTTCATAACTGCGACATATTGGACGACTTGTCTCCAAATACATTTCTACAGTCGAGCGATGGTTTAAATCCCTGATTTTTACGTTGTTGTGACGGGTTCAGGCAGAACCAGCTACGCATATGCAGGGGAGTTCATACGGATGTTGGAAATTGTGCCGAATAAAAAATAAAAAGACCAGATGCATCTAAGGATTTTCAGAGTTCCCACTGGAGACATTGTGATGACTTTGTGAAGGGACGTGGGGGGGCATGGCCCTGCCCTCACACCATCAGTAGATATTAGGACAGTCAGTGTAGTTCCTATCAAAGTACCCCCCAGTGTAGATCCAATCCTGGGTTCCCACATGTGGATTTGTGCCTGACTGGAACCACCTGGAACAGAGCAAAGCACCATCTTACTGAAGTGTTGCAGAAACTTTTAAAATATTTTTCTCTTCTGTACTGGTGATGTTATTTCCTGTACAAGCGGTTTTCTGTTCAGGTTTTTTCCTTCATCGCAAAGCGTCATTAGGATGTGTCTGCCAGGAGAACCCCGCCCCGGCTCACCGTGTGGACCATTCCTGCTCATCCTTGGCCCGCTCCTTGCGAGCCTCCCGCTGCTTCTCCTCCAGCCTCTCCTTCTCTTTGCTGGCCAGATCTGCAAAGATACGAAACACGCTTCAGCCCAGAGCCGAAGGTGGGGGGTCCGATAGCTCCACCGGCAGGACAGGATGACGGGAAAAAGGAAATGGTCGATTCACCAGACAAACTGTTTTTTAATGTATAACAAGGGATGAATCAATGAATATTTATCTCCTGGACCAGCAAGAATAGGTTCAGATGTATCAGGCAAATGGCGAGTAGGCACCCATGTCTCCGCTCTCCATGGCCCGGATGTCGGGCCGCAGGCGGCAGTCCGTAGGGGCCAGCAGGGCCTCCATGCCAGGCTCCAGTTCGTTCAGGGTGACGGCGAAGCTGGTGAAATTGTACATCTGTGAGGCGGAAAACAAAAGGAATATGAGAGCATGATGTTACGGCACTCAATGCCAGCATTCAAAAACCGACACGAAGGGCACTTTCTGCTGGAGGCGGAACTCTCTGCCCCGTGTCGTCGGCTGCATCACCTCCGCAGAGTGAGCGGGCCGCGACAATATCCTCCAGAGCAGTGTGCTGCCCGGGATGACCGCCACGGTCTCCTGCACGTCCGGCATCTCATCCGCGTCCTCGTTCTCGGCTCCCGCGACCTCCTCCTGCGGGAACGGCGGCAGAGCGTCAGCGGGGCACACCCCCCTTCCCCGGCAAAAAAATCAAGTTGATCCGGAAAATTCAGACAGCTGTGCAGAATAAATCATTCTGGATATTACACACCAATATAATAAAGGACTGCTGGGGGTGCAGTAATGACTAAAGCAGCATAGTGTACAATTCAGCACCGGAAGGCAAACAGCACTCACAACTGGGGCTATATATCAAACCTGCAGTGACAAACCACCCCATCCTACCACAGAGTAAACACATTACAACAGCAATAAAAAGAATTCATCACATCACAAACCTGCTGAGCAAACTAAAAATCACCCTTCAGTAAATGAATCGATACGGAGGCAGAATGGGGTAGGGTTACTATGCCTCTGATCAAACTCCCCAGCAGGGGGCAGAGCTGGGCTCCCAGGGGCGTAGTTTGCCATACCTGCTTCTGCTTCTTAGTGTCCCCCTTCCTCTCGGCCTTCTTGTACGCCTCGAACGCCTGTGGGTCGACGCTCCACAGACACTCCGTCCACTTGCCATAGATTATACAGTGCTTCTTTTTACTAGGAGGAAGAGAGGCTGCGTGACCGACACAAACTCCTTTGACCTTGTACAAATGTACATCACTGCTAGACGGATACATGTATCCAGACTGGCACTGTTAAACACGTTATATATATATAAAATAAAAAAATAAATGGTGCAATGGGGGGGCGGAGTCTCACCTCTTGTCCTGAATGTAGCCCTCCACTCTGTGTAGCTCCTTGCCAAACATGCCACAGGGCTTGAAGTTCAGCACACACTTGTCACCAGTACTGCCCCGGGGAGGAACAAGGGAGAGAGAGGCAGAGAAAGGTTACACTCCCTGCAGGGCTGAGGGAGAGGGCAGGCATTAATGCGGTTCGTGTCTCATCCGAGCATGGCTGCCACACCCCTGGGAGAAGCATTTTGTCAAACCGCACCTTCAAGTAAAAGCTCAATAACCAGAGCAGTGACCTCAGCTCACGTTGCACGAGATCAAACATTAGGAGAGTTGTGACGCAGGCGGCACTGCATCCTGAGCAGGGCCCCGGGGTTGGGGGCGAGTAACGCGCCTTACAATGATCAGTCAGTGGCAGATAAGTGGCGGAGGCCTTTCCCCACGTGGGCGCGTGACAGAGAGAGAGTCCTGCTCACCTGTGATTGACGATCTCCACAGTGCCATACTGCTCTATCCAGAGTTTGCCTAATATGACGTTATGTACACAGCAGAAAGGGTTTGTCCATGTGTAGGCCTCTTTGTGCCTGGAACACACACGCGCGCGCGCACACACACACACACACACACACACACACACACACACACACACACACCACAATGACTATTATCTGCCTCCACCCATCATTTGTGATTAGAAAACTTCAGCACACAAACTATTGTACATATAACATATACAGTATAAGAACGTCACTGTTCTCACTATTCCGTTATTTGCAAGTTATTGTTCTGTATTGTTATATGGTATTTAAGTCTTCATCTCATTGCACTTGTACAAATGACAAAACTTGAGTCCTTGACCATAAGTAGATATATTAGGTGAGGTTTTACTCAATTTGTTTGAGCTTCTGGGATTGGTCTTTCCCTCAGACCTGAAGGGGGGGGGGGCAGTCTCACCTGAGCAGCTCCAGCGTGATGGTCCCACGTGGCTCTGCCTCTACGCTCTTGCCCCAGAACTTGAGTTTGGGGTAGATGGAGCCGTGGAACACGAAGTCGCCAGTGAGACTCTCGGCGAAGAAGGCGCTGATCGGGGGGTGGTGGCTCACCTGCTCCGAGATGAACCTGAAGCCCTGCTCCTCCCTGGCACGGTGTTAGATTCACGTCTTATTTCAGGAGAAAGTCTCAACCTCCTGCCTGTGTCTAACACACTCACACACATGCTGTGAAATACACAAATCTATCCGCTGACCGCTTTAAAGCAAAGGGGAATCATAGACTGACAAAGAGGCAGCCTGTTTAACTTCGCTCACAGTACACGGTAACATCCCCTGGCCACGGCAGGGTGCCCTCACCGCATCAGCTCGTAGGTCTCCCCCAGCAGTGGGTTGAAAGGTTTTCCAGTTCGGTCCCACTGGGACGCCACGGCAGAAACGGCAAAGGCGGCAACGGCCTGCGGGACATGGTGACATGAAGTGTATGGCCAACCCCCCCCAATCTGCCCTTTCTCTGACACAAGGGAGTTAAATCTCTCCATATGCCGCATGGTACAATGTCAGCTAGCCCAGGTACCTGGACAGAAGCCTCGCTTTACTTCATATTCACCTACATATTCCTCACTCTTCTTACTCAAGCATTACAATTACTGCTCTTTACATTCAAGGTTCATATCTGAATGACAAAGCCAGGAGGATCTCACCTGCATGCGGTCAAGCGAGTCAGACAAGGAGCCAGCCTTGTGAATGAGGTATGTATGCTCCATGTACTCAGTGATGCGCTGCAGGAAACTCAGGGGCTCGTTAAACACTATGGGCATGGTGATCTTGGACAGCTCCTGTGATACACAAAAACGGAAGCATTTAGTCACACTGCTAAAGAGTTGGGCTATACATAAATAATAATAGTCCTTTACTGGCCATTGCACATGTACACGTATAGGTACATAGGGATTTGTCTCTGTCTACCCCATCTTGCTCTCCCTAGCTTGGGGGTCACAGCGCAGGTTCAACCATCACGCGGCGTCCCTGGAGCTGAGGATTAAAGGCCTTGCTCAAGGGCCCACGGACATGTGACTGTTCTGCTTTGGTCAGAGCTCGAACCGACGACCTTCTGATCACACTGACTTCACCTTACACCTCCCCCAGTCTAAAAATATATAGTACGTGGCTCAGCAGGTTAACATGCTGAGCCAATGATTAGATGGTCACCGGTTCAAATCCCAGGGTCAACAGTGTGATTTTGCTATCGGGCCCTAAGGTAAGGCATTTAACTGACCCAAACTACTCCAGCGACTGTCTAATCATGCTCTCTCAAAACTTTACATTAATTTGTGTCTGGTAAACGATTAGATGTATCTAGAGAGGCATTGTTAAACACATACAGATATATACGTTACTGGTTGCACAGCTTTGGGGGCAGGGGATTATGCAGCCGTACAAGGTTTTAGGTTTACCGTGTGAACTCAGCTTTCGTGACAGCTTTTACACAGTAATACACTGACATTTCCTGCCGTGGTGCTTCCAACATCTCATTAACTTTGTACAACTCCTTCACTTTAACTACATTAGTGAAATTCACTACTAAATCTTGCATGATTTGATGTCACAGTGACCCATCAAAGTAAGTGACAACCCAATAATACATGTGGAAACTATTACAGAACTCCAAGAGTACTTCACAGATTAGGTTTGTAATCAGGTCGTAGCTGTTTTTAGGCATTTTTCATTTCTGTATGAGAGAGTCCACTGACTTTAAAAATGCCACAATTAACCTCACTGTCATATGACACCGACGTGCGCACTCTTAATGATTACCACCTTGGGGCATTCACTCCCACAATAAGGAGGAACGTGGAGAGGCTGGGAAATATCAAGAGTATCAACCCAGTTTGCATATGGCCACAGCAGCCTGATAAAGGATGCTGCATCTCTCATTCTCCTCACCACCCAGGACGATAAAATGCTGCCATCCGAGGCGCCAGCTGGGTGTTTAACACTGTAACTGTGTCCAAACTAACTGAACACTTTATAGCCTCATCCACATGAACCCTCAACACTGTCGCTCCCACAGCAGAATGCTGAGCCCACCGCCACTGTCGCAGTTCACTCCAACTCCGACATTTGCTGAAGACAGGGTCAGGCTTGATCATCGACTGCACTGACACAACCCATTAGGGGGAAGTTGGCTTCTTGACCAAGAGGTCGTGCAAAAACCTCAAACGCCAGCATGACAAAGTAACTGCTCATTCAAAGGGAAAGGTCCCTCTTAAAAAGCCCTGACAAGTACTTATGCTCTTCAGCACCACCAGGCTAAAATCAGGCAAAATTCAAGGCTATAACCAGGAGGATTCGCACCTGGCGTCCTATAGACTAGACTAGAGTCACATGGCCAGAAAACCAACTGAGCACTTAATTTTCTGCCCACATGACACTCACAAGAGCACCAGAAAACTTAAGGAGTCACTAATTATTAGCAAGCTAGGTAGGGATCAAAAGCCAACTAGTGTCATTAACACGCTCACTCACGTAGACTCACACACGCACACAGACACTCAGGTTCTCCACCTCCAGGGCAGATCTTACACATGTAAATGCTAAGCGCTCATCTGTTACAGCGGCGTTACCTTCTGCTATTTATTATTTAACATCAGCTGCAATATTTAGTGTCTACATTTGTTATTATGGTAGCTGAGGAACATACAAGAAAGAATGTCACGTGCACACAGTACAACAAAAGTAAAAACGTCAAAACTCAAATATCAGCCAGACTAACAAGACTAATATAGCTTCCCTTACCAGGCCGATGCATTTTTTCAGAATTCCCCAAATACTGAAGTCGTTACGAGAGAACATAGGTGCAGGTAAAGTCGTCCTGTTGGGGAAAAAATACGCCGTATTAGTTCTTATTTGGAGGCTTATCCCAAAACTACATGCATGCATGTGTAAGTGTATCGAATGTGGTTTCACTAATATTCAGTGTGGGTGAAAAGCTGTGCTTAAGACTTTGGTCCAGTGAAACGTGGATGAGAATAGAACTGCATGGTGGAGCAGGCGTGTTTCTGCGGTCCACAGAGGGCACGGCGGGAATCTGCGCATACCTGTGCCTCCTGATTCCATTCTCCTGCAGAGGCGCGCCGTTGTTCTTCGGATGCCCATCGAACACGATGGCGTCCTTGAAGCTGGCTTCCGACGTGCCTTCGCAGGACTCATCAGAGTCCAAGCCTGCGGCGGGCACACGGGACGGCCGTTTGCAGGAAGCCGCAGACATGCACTCAGTCATCGGCAGGTATAGTTACTGACAGCGAGAAGTGAGTATCACCCAGCTCTCGGGACACAAATACAAACACGGGTCCCCATGCAGTCGTTTTCAAGTACTGAATATGTATCGCATCAAGGCAGCTGTTCACAGCTCGGCACACAGCTACCCAACATACTAATTACTTATCTATTCATAAATCATTAGGCTTAGACCAGCAATTAAAAAGCTGCTTAATGACAAGCAAAAACCTTGATCGATCATTTCAAGATCTGTTTTCAAAGGCAGCACACTCCCTATTATAGACTTAATTACTGAGGGGGAAGAGCGCACTGCATTATTAAAGACAGCAGTCATGGAGGTAAACTGATCTGGCACTGTGATACTCTTATGTAACAAAAGAACGAATGAGGGGCTGATTAAAAAGGCACATATTATATTTTCCTCTCAGCCCTCGGTACTTGATGGCTTTTTAAACACACACTGATGTCAGCATCTCCTCAAACACTGATCATACGCAGCACATCACAGCACCTGGGCCCTCCACTCCATTCCAACAACTCCAGGATAAAACAGCGCTGCTTACACCTGTATTTCAGGCCTATAAACAGAAGTATTCACACCTGGTGTCCCTTAGGGTTAAGTGGCACGAAAGCCAGCTCAGCACTTCATGAATTGCCCATATGGCACCCACAAGAGTATCTGAAAAGTCAGCCGCTAATTATTACCTAAATAAGGTCACACTTATCAGATCACACTTATCGATGAACAGGGTCATATCCAATAACACATACATTAATAAAGAAATGCTTGAGGGATTTTTACTGAATATTTACCGGAAACTTACTTTGGGGGTGGGGGGGGGGGAGAGAAGTGCAATAAAGTGTTTTGACAGTTAGTTCACACCAGTGATTAGACAGCTCACCTGTAACGGCATCATAGAATTCGTCTTCATTGTTCATTTTTTAAACTACTGCTGCTCCCTGTTGGAGATTTCCCTAGTACATTGTCTTTCCTGTAGACAAGGGAGCGTCTGTCACTCTTCAGGCTCCTCAGTCTCCAAAGCAGAGAGAAAGGCAGGGGAACTCTGAAAACAGGAATCCACACAAACTCCACATAAGCAGAGAGAAAATACAGGGCCAAACATACTAAGCAAAAGGAGTGCGTACTCAGTGAAAACACTCCACTCCACACTGCACGCATGAGAACTGAGATCTAAAATTAACTGCTTACACACATTTACATTCTAATTAATTTGTTTTTTTTTCCCTTTCTGCACAATTAATTCTAGCCAAAGAGCACAAGGCACCGATCATCCCTCTGAACCCATTACCATAGCAAACAAAAACAAAATGGTATGACCAGACCTCGCTTTTGGGACACTGTTCTCAGATGGTGCTCTGGGAAGGGGTCTAAGGGTGTGTGCTGACTCTTGAGGACACATAGGCCATAGGTGACATTGGGAGGGCCATGCTGGTTCACCAGTGGAGCGCATGCTCACCCAGGGGACACATTAAATACACACCGAAACCGAGTAGGCCTGCCGACCTTCCAAAAAAGACACGCGATTATTTTTAGCATTTCACAGAATGCTTACATCTTGCAGCAAACCCCTACGTAGGACGCTTCAGGGCCCAGGAGCTTCGATTTGACACTGTGGATAAAGTTTCATCAGCTTATCAGTATGAATGACCTTCACCATTCCGATCGATTTTTTACGCCGCCACGAAACGGGTGAAGGGGAAGGGAGAGTGACCGGCATCCTTTGTCTATGTGGCTCTTCCCACCCAGCGCAGGCAGCTGCACGCATGTACTTTGGACTCAGCTGTACCCAGTCAAAGGCCTGACTCATCGCTGTCAGAAAGCCGGCTAACCCACACCCAGAGGCACAGCTCTGCGGCCCACTGGGGGAAAACGTGAGAAGACCAGCGTCTGGCCCCCTGCTGCTGGCAGGCCTCTTCCACAACAAATGCCGACATCAGAAGTCCAATTTCAAATGTAAAACTTCAAACTTATTTTACACATTAGTATAGCGGGGGAAGGGAAAAGCTGTGATAATTTGCATGATAAAAGGTAATCCATTTCAGTACTGGCTTCACCCCTGAAGCAGTACCTGGACAATGAACAACCCACTTTCTCCCCAGCTGATATCTTATTTTTCAGGCAAGAAGGATGCAGGTTTTAAAACATGACCCAGTGAGGCGTTGATAAATAGCACATAATTAGTGAAGAAAAAGAACCACGTTAAGCAGTTCATCTACAGCCAATTATCTTAAAAATTACTTTTGTACTAATTTCTAAATATAAGCACAAGTAAGCCATCATCACCACAAATCTATTCCAGCTAAACATATTAGTCACAATAAAAGGCCTATTTCAGTGCTTGTCCTGTTCAGATACAAACTTCCTGTTCTGGGTAGTGATTGCATCAATGTAAAGGTTTCAGGAACTGGTCTGGCTTGTGTAAATCAGACCTGATGTACAACACCAGCAGAGCTTGCCATAACACCCTATTTAAATTCAGTCAGTTATCCAAAGCAGCTGACCCAGTACTACCCATTCAAGCAGCTGGATGTTTTAAACACTGCATTTCGGGTAACACAGCTTCTCTCAATGATACCAGAGTAAGATCAGTCCTGAGATGTGAACCAGCAACCTTCAGGTTAAAAGTGTACCCTTCACCACAGAAATGTATTACTTCAGTCCAAATTAGGGCTGCACGATATCACATTATGATTACATGGCACGTATTGTGGTATTGTGATGCCCAAAAGTTAGTAATCTGTATAAATTCGGTGCATCCTTATGTTTAATAAAGGTGTTGTACTTTAAACTGCAAAAATACCACCACACCACCTACGTCTTTTTACCTTGTTTATCCACAATGTCTCCTCTTTTAAAAGATATTATAGTTGTTGAGCTGTTCCTTTCTTCACCGCCACTCCAGTGCATATCGCTTCCATAATATATCAAAACAGTAGCATGTGGTGTTTGCCACTAACTGAATTTAATAAACATTCACTGAATTTATACAAATTACTAACATTTGGGCCTCACAAAATGCATCTCTCTAATATTTCAGGTGTACTCCTAATCCTCTTACCAAATTGCGGGCGTAAGTAAACACCCACATACAGTAGAGTCTCGCTTATCCGACATTCCGTATTATCTGATGTCCCACCGCAAAAAAAAAAACAAAAACACACATCAATCGGCAACAACAACTGCAAGTTGCGAGCATAGTCTATTTTTTGTTGCTCCCGAATCTACCGCAGCTAATCATGCATGCGTCATATAATCACGATTAAATTGCAATGCACTATCCTGCAGCACTAATTCAAATATCTTTAAGACCACCACCAATAAACTGGAGACCAAAGCCAGAGATACAAAAGCTGCAGTCACCACTGAAAAGCCCAGGGCCAAATGCCACCAAGCTTAAGGTATCTACCTCAACGTGGCTCATGTTTATTTTGAGAAATACATGCAAATAAAAAACAAGATGAGACCTCAGTAACTCCAAGAATACCATAACATTCAACTGCAGCACGACTGTCACAGGGAATAGAAGATGTCCCATTCTCACTCCTGTATTAGGAGATAACCAAAATATTAGGGTTCACTGAATCTTAAAGAAATCCAGGGGCACAACAGGTACTCCTTAGGGGGTTGCGTTGTCTTTCCTGTGCTCCTGTATTCAGCTTATGACTTAGTGTCTCCTGATGACATGACTTCCTCACCAAGAGGATGCAGGCAGGGTGACATGACATTGAGAAAATTACCTGTGCTTCTATAAGCCTCTGTTAAATGAAATAATTTCATTCATGGATAACATGATTTACTTTGTACAGTAAGCAATTCTACAGTATTAAGCCACGATATCGCCAGACCTTTTATATCATGACAACAAAACAATTTCTTTTTTAAAAGCTATTTTCTTAAGTGCAAACCAGCCCAAAGACAACCACAAATGCAACTGAGGTTATCGTCATCTTTCCTCTGAACTAACCTTAAACACAATTGTGGGGGGATGAAACACAGCAGTACATCAAGCACATGCTATCAACCACAAAATCATCTAATTACCAAGAGTTTCAACTTTGCACTTGCAAACTTAATGTTAACTTATAAGTAAAAGACAAGATGCAATAAGTGTCTGTGGCAAGGTGTCCCGGCCACGCTCCAGCACCTACGTCTGCTGCTTTAAGATAGGCATGAACCCGTGGTCACATTCAGCTGGCTCGCTGTTTACTAAACAGGATCGCATTTACTGAGCTGAGTCACACTGAGCAATGGGCGAGTTAACAACAATGAGAGCAGACCCAAACACACCTAGGCGGCCCATTTAGAGATAATGGCAATCTATCAACATTCAGGCTTGCATGCTATCAGGTGTACTTTGACACACAATACTGTACACACAGAAGGCTCAGACAACAGCTGAGGTTGCTATACTGAAATGTAAGAGAAGGATCCTGCTTTTAAAAAAAATTTAAAAATCGAACAACCTACACTGATCCATTTATCTTTTTAGAAATTAATTTTAAACATGCTACTTTACAACCTACGCAGAAGATTTCTGCTTGATATTCCTGCTCATAAAATGCAATGTTCACATCTATTCTCCGAACCTTCACACAGAAAAACAATGTTTTTCAACAAATTCTTCAAAGCCTACTGAGGGATAACGAGGCAGGTCATTGCAAGATTACACATCAGACTGCCATACTTCAGCCCATTGGAATGAGACCCTTTCTATGAACAAAACTCCTGTTTGAGTACGAGTCACAGCATACACAGAGTTAAAGTCACACTATGAGCTTAAAAAGTAAAAGGGTGAAAACGCCAAGTAGTAAGGTAGTAATAGTAACTACATGGGAATGTCAGCGAAACTAATAACCTTCATTCCGGTTCCTTTCCATTACTCACTTTTAAGCAACCACAAAGGTAGCCATGCAGTACAGCCCAGGCAAAAAACAGATACGTGTGCTCACAAGCAAATGCACTCTATATCCCACATGGAATATTCCTCCTTAGGAATATCAAGGACTTCGAAGTGTTGTTAACAGGCTGGAGCTGCAGCAAGCAAAATCCCAGATGGATACACACGAAGACACTGCAGGACTTCCTCGAATCCCAGGCCTGACTATGCACCTGATCTGCAGGCAACCTCCATAACTGCTGCAGAACACTACCAAATTCAAGTACAATGTTTCGAACCTCATATTCTTTTAAAAAGCACATAAAAAATTACACTCAAATTTGAAATGAATATTCAACATTGCCATGGCATCAGGGGACAGAAATGTCCCTGTAAAGCTCCATTCCACGTGCAGGGGAGGCAATTTAACCATTGCCACACTTCGTTATACACAAAGTCTAGTTTGTATATTAAGGGAAGACTGTCAGCGTCACTGAGTTACAAATAAGAATCTACATCTTATGGAAAGAAACATTAGTATATGGTATTTTTGCCTTAACTGCCAAACAAGATGACTCCTACCAGCCTGAAAGACTGGAGAGTAAAAGGTTCATAGAGCAGCAGAATCATGTTACACTTACATAAACAAAATGATCAGTAAAGATTTTACACAGCGAGTACACCAGTGTTTGTAACCAATAACAGCTCCCTGCAGTCAAGGCCCCTGGGGAAGGGTGTCCTCTGAAGCATAATTCAACTTCACACAGCCATGGGGGAGTCAGACAATTCTTTACAGAACTGTCAATATCACCAGCTCGACATAATCAAGGAAATAAAAGCATGCCATAAATGTGTAAACATAAAATAAGCACAAATTCATTTACACAACATGAATGTCTGATTCTCTCAAAGCTTGCTGAAAGCACATTACTAAAGACCCAAACGCCGCTCAGTCCTTCCTGAAGATCTTCTTCACGTCAACGTACATCTACATCTCAACAGATGCCAATTCATAAAACGCTTCGATAAACCAGCCAACATACCGTCTTATTCATTACATACATATCACCTTGACCGAAAGCTTACGTAACCAGGAAGATTGAAAAGGCAGACAAATGTTCACCATCCGTGTAATGTCATAGACTTTGGTGTAAATATAATAAATGCGGTTTAGTTCGATGGCATTTTTAAAAAGCACATAGGAAAGAAAGCACTTTAGGTCTATTAAGAGAACAGCATCCAGAAGGCTTCCAAAAACATTTTAAGCTGAATGTGAGCATAAAACACTCCCATATGAATTCAGCAGGCCAGGATGATCTTTATGAGGAACACCTACCGGCACATGATACGAGTCCTGCTTTATTTAGCCAGAGGATTTCAAATCGCTCACTTTCAGAGGTCCATAACAGACATGGTATCAAATGCGGCGTTTAACGGGAGGACAGAGAGAGGCAGAAAGGGCGGTGAAAACCGGCACATAAAAAGATCCGGACATTTTCAATGGTCACATTCGTGTCACCTGGCTCGCCCGGCCAGGTGTACCTGATTTATGTCAACACTTGATCGGCCCGCACACGGTGTCCGGGGAGGCCCAGGCTATGGCCGCGTAGAGGACGAACTGGGGGGTGCAGGGGTTGCCGGAGACCAGCTGATAGGGACACCCTGGATCACGGCAAGTCTGCGAAAGGAGCCAGGCAACCGAGGCCGACCGGGGGCCTACGTGGCTATAACAAGGAACCCATGTCTACCCCTCGCCTCGGCGGTGAACGCTGCGCTTCGGCCCCGTCTCGGTGCGCCCCTTACCTTAACCGCGAGCTAACCCGACACGGCTCGGTCAAGGAGCGACGCGTTACTCCAAACCCGGCCTCGGCGGCTCGTCCTGACCGCAAACGGAGGCCGTCTCATCGTTACTTCTCCCCGCTGACATTTTCGAGCCGCCCGCGGGAAGCGAATCAGAGGCCAGCCCACCCGCGCGCCAGCCTGCTCGCGCCGCGCGACGGAGCAGCCAGGCGGCCGCCAGTGACGGCGCTCGTGACAGCGTACCGACGCGCCGACAGCCACGGAAAACCGACCGAAACACGACTCGCTGGCCGTATTATTTTTCCTTCACCTGTGAGGTTAGCAAAGCCCAGGCTCGTATTTACTCCTGTGACGGGGACAGCGCCGACAGTGGACGCCCGTGAGGAGCCGACACAGAGGCGGAAGTGGACGACCAAAAAAGGGGGGCGGTCCCGGGGACGAATCCACCGGACTGGCCTATCCTATCCCAGGGAGGGCACCGCCCGAGTCCGGATCGCACGTCCGGCCGGGCTGGGGAACGGAGTCTCCAATAAAACAGCGCCATTGAGCTTCTGCGCGAATCTTATTGGCCGGTGCGCTGTCAATGTAGGCGGGCTGTTTCGCTGTTGGGAAACCACGTACACAGCGTGATGGAGTTGTTTGTGGTCTGAGCTGTGTGTTAGCTATGCCGAGTTGTATTTGCCTTTGCACATTTTCTGAATTAAGTTGGACAGGTGGTGTGCTTTTTTAGTATGTGTTTAAAACTGATTAACATGCAGCATACTCTGATACTGCTGTCGTGATGATGAAGTACTGTCAAATGCAGAATGGCCCTGTGTGATACTACACTGTTCATCACAGAAAAGCGCATTGATCGTAAAATCACAGTCAGACGAATTCGGAAATTCCACTATTTGTTCCCAGAACATTTCTCAGAACTGCAGCTTTAACGTGGAAAAAAAGTTTACATCTGCTACGGAATCTTATAAGGGAAACCGTGATCACCTTAATAGGTAATTAATAATACTACTGTTACTGATACTATTATAACTGCTCATTTTAGCGATGATCTTGATACTACTGCATAATACTATTGCTGAATACTTTTACCCTCTAGCAACTGGAGGCCAGTGTATACAAAACAAATTAGCCGCACAAAATTGTTTTTAAAAATAAATATCATATGGTGCATTATTTAGTACAGATTGGCCAGCTGGTACTGCTCTCTTCATCAATAATGAAAAGTTTAATTGATGCAGTCACTGATATCTATATCGGGGTGACTTGTTGATGGAGTAGCATTTTCGAGCAGAGACCTGATATGACCGTGACACCATTATGTCCCCTACACTAATCAGCAGCCTACTGAAGGAATTTAGTAATTCAACAAATGAAAGCCACTATGTGTGTTTGTGTGTGCACAGACAGAGTGAGAGGGGGGTGGAAAGAAAGACATCATTGTATTTATATTCTTTTATTAACTGTCTTTGATGCTGGTTGAGGCTGACGGTTTCTTGGCTTGAAGTCATTTGATGAGAAAAGAACCCTCACGATTGTCACCGGTTCTCCCCGGAAGTGTAGGTTCCAGTCCAGCAGGGGATAAAGCATAAACCCCGTGGGTCACTCACAGCCTCCGCAAAGCAAGAGCGGTGCGTTAATAAATTGCCATAGAAAACAGCTTACTGCTCCGTGCAGTGAATGTATGCACAATTATAATCATTGTGACGGCAGCATCGCTGCATAGCCTCATGGCAACCAGGAGCAAACAGCCGTGAACTTGATCCATATAGAAGTGAGCCTTTCAGTGAGAATTATCCACGGTAATTACACAGATTATTGACGCTTCTGGATGTTACGAGATTGCTTTTTTTTCGACGTCCCAAACTGTACATTCAGTCTCTCCTTAAGACGCGTAACGGAATAGTATTAAATACAATGAAAAGAAAAATATAATATTGAGACTACCTGATTATATAGAATTAATTAATTAAGCCTCGCATTTGTACCAAATATTTGTTTAAGAGACATAACTTTTAAAATATGACTAACTTTACGGGTATTTTATTTCGCAGTTGTAACCTTTCTGTGCTATTCGGTTTCGACATCCATGTCTGCATTTTATAGTGGTGCTCTTGAAGTCACCACTAGATGGGGATAGTGGACTATTGTATTAAAGCGATGACGTTGAGTTCAAGTTTCTCTACATAAATTCCAGCCAAATGCTTCCATCCATCCATCTTTCAACCGCTTATCCTTATCCTGGTCATGTTGGTGGGGGGACTGAAGCCTATTCCAGGCAGCATAGGGAACAAGGCAGGAGTACACCTTAGATGAGATGTGAGTACATCACAAGGCACACAGACACACACACGACAATTAGCCTAACTGCGTGTCTTTGGCCTGACGGGAGGAAACCACAGTAACCAGAGGAAGCCCACGCGACAAGGGGAGAACATGTAACTCCACACACACGGAGCTGAGGCAGGATTTGTACACCCAACCCTAGACATGTGAGGCAACCCACTGAATCACCGTGACAACGGTGTCTTTTTTATGTGTTTGTTTTTGATTAATCATGAGTACAGAATGAAGAATTAACTGGGACAGTCCACTATACAACTAGATCATGTTACAGTGACTCAGAGGGAGTTAACACAAGGGCCAAACATTTTTATTCTGTATAAATCATTATAGTTGTTGTTGTTTTATGCATTGAAGGAACTCCAAGAAGTTGTGCCTAAAATGTTGTATGTTTACAGCTGAAGGAGATACTATTCATCCTTGAAATCTTGCCAGCGTCGCTGTTTGTATGTCTTCTAAGCAGAGACCACACCCATCCTCAAGGGACTGTCACAGTATCCATCTCAACGCTGCAGCCCTGTGGAATTAAAGATTTGCGTGTCACACTGAAGATTACCGTAATGTAGTCAAAGTGGCCACCCAGTCTGTGCGACTGTGACATGTTTGCGGCTGGCTGTTTCGTTTATTGCGTACATCAGGAACCATCAGAGACAGAAAACATCCAGGCTCTTCAAGTCGAACTCCCCCAGGGGTTTGTACATTAGTTGGTTATCAGTGAGTTATGGAAATGTGTGACACTTCTACTGAATCGGATGTTAGCGTGTACAATTTTATATACAAATTAGCGTTAATGCAATGATCCTTAAGTGTCACATTCAAAACACATCATGTAGTTAAATGCGTATTTCCCACAGCCATGCCAAGTTGTAAGGTAGCTATGTGTTGCTCAATTTTCACTTACCATACTGTCCTGACAACATAACAAGGAGTTGGATCTTAAAATCTAGTTTAACCAGAGATAAAGAGAAAAAAGACAAAAAGGACTGCTGATTCAGGTGTTATGTTGATTTGCATATTGGCCGACTTTATTTATTAAACACCCTGAGACATTGTACTTCAGTTCCAGCGCACAAGAGCAATTCATTTTCACTTTGGTTTACATTCCTGTGTTTAATGTCATGCTTGTGTATGTTTGTAAGTAATGAACTATCAGACCTCGATGGTGTCCGTCCTCTGTTCCAGTTGAGACTCTGCCAACCAGGCTCGGCTGGCACGAACAGAATTTCTTTGTTTGTATCGCACCCACAGAAACAGATGGCCCTCCTCATAAAACTGCCCAAGCTAGCGAAGCGGCATAGACACCAAGCTTACATGCTGGAAACATGTTAATATGCTAGGCGAATTACGTTATTCTGCATGTATCGGCAGCGAAAAGGCTCCCAAAAAGTGAACTGGGCTCTTGTCAAAAGTAGTGGATACATTCTGTGCCAAGTGGATATTTCTGGAATCAACTTTTTCCAGTGTTGGTTAATACAAACGTAATAGGCCTACAATGCTTCAGCCCTGCAAAGGGACTGAATGTTAGCTTTAAAGTAGTATGAATTTGTGCAACTATTTAACAACTATTAGGCCTAAAAATATTATAGAGTGTAGTGTACGAAGGCCTGATTGGTAAGGACTTAACCAGACAAAATGTTGCATTTAACACCTAAATGATTTAAGAAGCATGTTCTTTTAATGAAACATCTGACGACCTGGTACGTTATAGCTACACTTTAAAAACGAATAATCAAAAATGACTGGGAGGTAGTAGGGTGCAAGTTCTATTAGATGAAAATAATGAAACTGTTCAGAAGAACACAGAAAACTCTCGAGGTATTTATGAACCTACAGAGAACTGGTGCTGCACGATCCGTTTTGGGAGCCTCGACTCAAATTAGCGCCACTACAATTTGCTTTGCAGATAACACGGGTCAAGAGCTGCTACACAGCGTTACACTTCACAAGAAAACCGCCTCTGTGGTTAGCTGGCTAACATGGTACATAATAATGAATGGGTTAATGGTAGCCATAAGGAGGTAATTACGGGCCATGTGCTGCGTTTTGCGTCGCGACACGCGAACTTCTCTTCAATTATGTATGGTCCCCATTCAGTTGTGGCCGAGATGCTGCTGGCTGGAATCAGTTCTTCGGCTCAAATACCAGAAATGTAATACAAAATATCGATGTAAAAGCCGTCATAAATGCGACATGTAAACACCCCATAGCTGTGCAATTAAATCAGAAATTCTAAAGCCATTTATAAGCAGAACGTTAATTAATGGCTTTGTTTTAATGGCAATAACAGCCTTAGTTCCTGGAGTTTAAAAAAAATCTGTCAAGTGCGCTAAGAATAACAAGAGCGATTACCTGGTACAACTGCGCGACACGGAGAAGCAGGAGGATCGGAATGGGAGTGAACAGTGTGAACAGGCGTGGGGGCGAGAGGGAGGGGAAAGAACAAAAAAGACGAAGAGGGTCGGGGTTGGGGGGGTGGCACTAAACTGGGGGAGGGGAGGTCGCTGAGGAGGAAACCGGAGAGCACTTACTGATTAGCGGGCAGGCCACGGGGCTTCTGAATCCCACAATACATTAACGTCAAATCACGAGGGAACCAGAAATAATGTCTTGTGTATTATGGTGGGTAGGCTGTGTACTGAAGCAAGAGGTTCTCTATAACCGTGAAAATTATGTACCGGGTTTTACATGGAGTGTGTTCTAATTAAATCATGGCAATTAAACAATCCACCGTGAATAATACGAAAACATTATCCGGAAACACCTTTTTACGAATAATTGCTTTGCCCACGGCTAATGTGCATGTGCAGTAATGAGTAGCAGGATCTCATTTCTGCACACAAAGGGAAAAAAAATCTAGGAAGTGGCTTATATTAAAATAACTTTGAGTGGCCGGCGATTATTTATTACCGAGTAACACCTCTAGGTACGTATACATAATTCATGGGTACCCACTAGTTACACTGCGAGCAAGAATGTGGGGAGAAACCTGAGGGTAACCTCGATTATTGTGTTACGTTTTAGGAGAGATCGTCCACACGCCTCCTGTGGTCGGCGGCGGCAGCAGAGAGCCGTGGGATGGATATGGAGCCCAGTGGAAAGTATCCAGACTGCCGCTCGTCACAGACAGAGCCGCTATAGCTGGGCGGAGAGAGAGAGAAAATCCCCCCTTTCGCACACTCCTTTCTTTATACGGGGAAATCGAGGCGACAGGGTGGCTCAAGTCTCCGAGAAGACGATTTAAAGGCATTTAAATCCCAATAACGGGAAGAACAAAACTGTGGTGTGCACCGTAACTTTGTGGATTACTTTAATCGTTGGACCATTTCTGGTTATTGCAAAACATTGCAAGGTTTGAAAAACTGCGCTCTTGCGGTTCATCTAGGGGGAACTTTTTTTGCCTTGTGCGCTTGTTTCTGTTTTATGGTTGATATTAAAGCGGAATGAATGACAAAGACAAAGGTTGACGCGACTTCGCCCACTCACTTAGCCTCCACGAAAGAAAGGAGACTCCGGCTCAAGATGGACAGCGAGAACGGGAGCGGCGACGGCGGAGAGGCGCAGCACCAGCAGGAGCAGGCGGCGGTACACACGCCTCAAGTCGGCGAGAAGAAGAAGATCACCCGAGCCCCATCGCCCGCAAGACCCAAAGATGTTCCTGGATGGTCCCTGTCGAAGATCAGAGGGGGTATCGGGGCTCCGACGCTGAGCATTAAACCTGGAGGTATGCATTTAGGGAGCCGCTTAACAAGGCGCAGCCCTGGAAAAGAAATTAAACTGGAAAAAGGGAAACTGTCGGGGAAATCACTGCTCTCTGCAGCCGGTTCCCAAAAGAGCGGCGGCAAGTTGGCTAAATCTGCACGAAGGAAGACATCGGACGCCAGTAACGCCTCCGACGACTTGAGCAAGGACTCCGGGTGCGCCGCCGGTAAGCTGTCGCCCACGGACAGCAGCTCGGAGCTGTCGGACTGCCCGTCCGAGGAGAACAAGCTTTCCACGGACGCGCTGAGCAGCGACACGGAGACCAGCAGCCGCGGAGGAGGGACGGAAGGGGACAGCAAAAGCAGGGACCTCGAATTGGAGAAGGGCGATCGAGGTGACTACCATGCCAAGAGCCAAGCAGAAAAGGACAGGATCTCCCTGGGACTGGAGACCGGGGAAGGGAGCGTCTCTCCCGCCGACGAGAGGTCTCTTGCCTCCTTTGACAGCCGCATGCCGGTTAGCACATCGCTGGCTTTTTCCGACCTGACCGAGGAGTTCATGGACGGGATGCACGACGAGTTTGTCAGGGAGATCGAAGAGCTGAGATCGGAAAACGACTACTTAAAAGTAAGGGCTGCGCGTTTATTTGCGTGCATTGACCAACAGTGTCCCCGTCTCGCCATCTTCGGGTGTTTTGGGTATAAACCCATTGCCATTGTATATAAACACACACACACACACACACACACACACACACACACTCAGGTTTGTAATTATATCTTAGTGGGGACTCTCCATTCATTCCTGTGGGGAGAACTGTAATCACAACATGACGACCTTAACCCCTACCCAGCCCTAACCTTAACTTTAGGTAACCCAAGATAATACGAGGCTTTCTGGATTTTTTCTTTTTGATTGCATTCACAGATCTTTGTGGGAACCTGAAAAATGGTCCCCACAACGTCAAAAACACACACACACACACACACACACACACATATATATATATATATAGCCTACACATTCCACCTTAAAATTAACTCGCTCTATTTTAGACAATTTAGGGCTACACTACGATTGTTTACATACGTTTTGACTAATTTCGGATACTGTACAGTCTGTAAATGCATTTGAAACATATGCTATGTTATGATGAACAACGATGAATAACCTGCAGCGTCAAAATTTGTATTCGCGCAGTGTGCAGAATAGTGATTACAGGCTGGGAGTCTGGTCGGGGTGAAGCAGGGTAACTCCACAGTAAAATCAGCCGTGTTTTTTTTTGTTTTTTTACAATGAATGTTCATATGGCGAATTTAAGATTAACGTGGCCTGTTGGCTCTGTTGACTTGTATATTCAACTCAACGTTGTTGCTATGTAATGCAGCTAGGAAAATACTGGTTGCAGAAATATTTAATATGTGTTTTTTTTCACATATAACATGCTTAATATAGAATTCTCTGGTGTGATGAACGATCCATTTTTGGAAACACGAATGAAATAGGCACTTACTAATTTGAGTTTATTGGTCACAAAACACATTTTTTGTTTGCGATCATAGTGTTTATCTTACCACATTGTAACATTGTATGCATATAATACCGTTCTGCTCTTTTTGTTCCGGTCATGAGCTGCTTGCCTTCACCCGCACCACACCTAGCTCTCGTACTAATTTACCACGTTCGGCGGAGTTTTTTTCCCATTTAATATCCTCCGCATAAAACGATTCAGTAAAATAATTTGAGGAGGGGACCATTTAAAAGATGCAGCTGAGCGCCACCGTGCAGATGCTGCAGCACCCCCCAGCGAGGCGGATCACGTGAGACGCGCTGCAGTGCGTGACCCACATTGCCGCGTGCTCCTCGGCACCGTCTGCAATGAGCGGCCTATATTTACAACACCCCTATAAATACTTTACTTCACTTATTACTACAGATAACGTTTTTCGGGGGGTCATGCAAACACAAATGAAGGAGGGCCTGTGTAAAGATATCTTAAAGTGTTCCTTGTGTATTGAGCTTAGCTTTATAATCTGCCTGAGCTGTTTTGATGACTGAAATCACACAATATTTATCACATATTCAAGTCCGTATAGGCGTGATGTCAAATTATATATAAATTATGAAATTTGCACCAATTAATCCACACAAAAGACTATCAAATAATCTAATAAGTTCAAATAGTTTAATCAAATAAGTTTTTCGCCACATGTTGAAAATACAAAATTTTTTGCAATGAAAATGGTTGATTCTGTTGTTTTGTTGCATGATTTTTATACGGCTGTATAAACAAGCTCAAGTTTGTGCACTCAATGACAATTTGGTTTGAGAAGTTAGAGGTAAACCAGTCACTGCGTTACGTCTGGAAATCGATCATTGTGTATGGTGTCATGCCTTTAGAGACAATAAAGCGGCTCGTTTCCCTCGAGCTCTTGGTAGATAATGCACCTTGTTAGCATACTGTGCTAACAGGCCACACCTCGTGCTCAGACCCCTTTTTCAGCCACTGTGATGATGATGGGAATGATGAAAGCAGAAGCGTGTGCCCCCCATCCCCCCCCGTTGATCCCTCTGTGTCTGCACCGTGTCCAGGACGAGATTGATGAGCTGCGCTCAGAGATGCTGGAGATGCGCGATATGTACATGGAGGACGACGTGTACCAGCTACAGGAGTTGCGGCAGCAGCTGGACCAGGCTAACAAGACCTGCCGCATCCTGCAGTACCGCCTGCGCAAGGCCGAGCGCCGCAGCCTGCGTGTGGCCCAGACCGGTCAGGCGGACGGCGAGCTCATCCGGACATTGGAGCAGGATGTGAAGGTGGGTCTTTGCCTTGGTGCCCCGAGGGGGAGCATTCGTGCATATCTCCGTGGGCATGGAATTGTGGACTGAGCCAGACATCTGCATATTTTTTTCCTGTTCTTCATAGTGTGTATCTCAGGGGGTTGGGGTCTGTGTCCATGCCCAGAAGGTTGTGGGTTCAAATCCCTTGGTTGGAAGAGTAGTCATATCACCAGTGGGCACTTTGGCATACCCTGTAGATGGTTTCCACATCTGTATATCACTTTGGATAAAAGTATCCCCTCGATAAATCAGTGCTCCTATTTGCATGCTTCGCCTAAAATGTTAACGTGAGACCAACTGCAGAAATCTGCACACTGAAATCCATGTGGCCCTCAAAACTCCCAACCTACAGTTAAGGCAATAAAAAATCCAAAAAGAGTCAGCATTACTCAGGAAAGCGCCTCTGGCAGGATGAATTACCTAGAAGTGAGCAGATTTACTATTTACTGGCCGTGGACAGGTTTTGCTTTTAAAAACCAGCTTGAATGGTTTTCGGTGCTTTGTGTGAACGTCCCACGTCTCTCTCCGCGCCTGTACAGTAGGGGCAATGTTTTCATGCAGCTGTTCGCACAAAGAGACCTCTCTCACACGCCACGGAGGAGAAAGCAGTAGGGAGGGGATGATGTCATTTCCCCCAGTCCGGCCCCGCTGTCGCTGTCCCTCACTAAAAATGGGGCATTTGTAAAAAAAGGAAAAAAAAAGTGCAGAAAGAAAGGCCCCCTTCATCCGCAAAGCTAACATTGTGCCTCTTTGTGCGGCTGCAGTGACTCTGAGGGACTCCTTTCTCGCGTTGTCGAGTTCAGAAGTCTCGTGCTAGATGAGTGCCCGGGCCCCTCGGAAGGTACCAGAAGCCCCATTAGTGCCGAGGAACTGGCCAGATAATGAATGTGGCCCCTGAGACTCTGAGACGGCTCGCCAACACTCGGGCGATTGTTTCTCTGTGCTACTAGTGCAGCTCAGATTTCCGCTGTCAGCCGCCCAGCCAAAACCAAAACGCCGTTTAGCTGGAGGCCCGGCGTAGAAGTGCTGTTTGGCCAAAGCATCCCTAAAGTCCTGCCACAGCAGCCTGTTTAATAAACACCATAATTGTAACTTTAAAGACAGTATTTAAAAGCCGGGTTCATTATGAGGTAGTCTTGTGTGGGGTGACGTGTGGTTCAGTGGGTTAGAAGGCTGTGCCTGTCATCAGAAGGTTGTTGGTTTAAATCTCAGGGTCAGCAGAATGATCTCACTGTTGGGCTTCAGAGCAAGGCCCTTCACCCCCAGTTGCCCCAGGGACTGTCATTTGGGGTTAGGAGATATCTGCAAAATCGTTTAGAAAACCAGTTTTAAATGTTGTGGTTTGGGACCCGTGTCATGGAAATGTTTATATATCAAGTTTTCCAAATAAGGGATGGTGAGTATGTAGTGAGATGTGTCATATGGGAAAATGACCTCCACAGGAAGTGCATTTCCTGTTTTTTTTGTTTATGGGGGGTGAATTCCTAGCTATGGATGTCTCCTGATCCGATGCACCGTCTTATCTGTCCTTCAAGAGGGATACACTTCCTGTCACGCCGCTCGTCCTCCTGCTCAGAATGGGAGACTACAGTTACATTTTATTAATTTAGCAGACACTTTTATCTAAAGCAATGTACAACTGAGAAAGCAGGGTCAGACGGTCTCTGGAGCAGTTAGGGGGTTAGGGTTTTGTTCAAGAGCCCGGTGATAATGTCACTCTGCTGACTACAGGATTTGAACTGGTGACCTTCTGATCACAGACACAGTGTCCTTACCTGCTGCGCAACAAATAAATGCTAATGTATGTGAGCACACCCCCTCTCCTGAGCAGCTGGGGCATGATCAGCACGTGAGGTAGAGTCTCCAACTTTGATGTTGAGACAGAAGGATCGTTACTCATCCGGCTTGGCTCTGAAGCGGATACGGCTGATTCACCATTCCGAGGGTAGCCCTCGAGAGTCTACTCCGCAGGATGAGGGGGACACTCGGCGGTGTCTCTGGAAAAGTCAGGGGGTGCTGTCAGGTTGAGAGGCACGCAGCTGGGGGCCTGACATCCCCTCCCTGCCCCCCTCCCCATATGGTCAGGCGTCTATTAAACACAGAGAAGAAAGCTGCCCAGTCCCTGAGGTCACAGTGTTCGCTGGGTTGCCACGACGAGAGGTAGCATTCCAGGGTTGCCAGCGTGACATTTTCCGGTGTCGTTCGGAGCAGTCGCTCGAGGCTTGCGGCCATGACGGTGCCGACCGGCAGTAAACCGACGCACTCGCGCACACAGAAGGCCGTCGTTCATCGCAGACAGACAGGAAGCAGACAGTGGTGTTTATCATTACAGTGATCGCTGACGACTTTTAGCACTATCCTCAAACACAGCAGAGGTCTGCAGTTTACACGGCAGCTCCTCAACACCTTAAATCCCACTCCCCAGCACCTCAGAACTGTTTTCTGTTTCAGAGCAGCACCTTCAGGGTGAATCCAAATAAAATTAAAGTAGAATACAGTAGAATCAGAAGTAGAAAGAAGGAAGGGGGAATCCACAGCAAATCAGCCCTGTTTCAACAAGTCCAGTCACTGTACAGAAATAGCGGCATTTGATTGGCTGAAGAGTGTCATACATTTGATTGGTCAGGCCTTGTACATGTATAAAGAGTCAGTTTGATTGGTTTACTACTACCAAGAGTCACTGTTGCTATAAAATGTAGCCTTACACTTAAAGAGCTGCCTTGGGAAGCCTTCTGGGCTGTTAATGAAAAAGGGTATTGATTTTGCAATGTGGGCTGTCTGCAACCCTGTGCCGGCTGAGTGGATGGGTGGGCGAGTCGTCACGGGGGGGGGGGTCTTACGCTTCCCCCCTCCTGGCCCAGATCACGGCTGCTCTGCTGAAGCCCCCGCCGCCTGCGTTCTGCGCCTTCCTACATTTCCTTTCCAGCCTCTGGCTGCCAGTTAGAGTGCGAGAGAGCAGATTCTCACACAGCTGCGTGTCGCTCTGCACCTGGTATCATTTTCAATTAGCTGGATTTTTTAGTGATTAGTCAGGAGTTGTTTTGCTGTAAAAGCATTCCAGTGTCAGTGTCATTCCAGTGTCAGTGTCATTCCAGTGTGAGCTGCATCAGACCGAATGATAGATTTTCCAGCTCACTCTTCAGGATGTCATTGTCACCTGCGAGTATGATCCACCCTTGAATATCTTCCAAGATGGTATTTAGGCAGATAGATAATTTACTTATCCCAAAGGAAACTGGTGTATACTATCTATCTATCTATCTATCTATCTATCTATCTATCTGTCATTCATATACCCACCCAAACCTATCGATCTATCTATCTATCGATCTATCTATCTATCTGTCTACCTACCTACCAACCTACCTTTGTGGCCACGCTCCTTGCATGTCCCTCTTATGACCCATGCTGAAACCTTCCTTGCTGCCACGCCCATGTTTATGCTAAGGTAGTTTGATGGGTCTCAGTGCTGTGTGTCTCAGAGCATTGTTAAATCTTAATTCTTCAACAACTATTTCAGCCCAGACCTCTCGCCCTCATTCTCCAGCTCCGACAGACACAGGAAACTAGGAGGAACGATCTTTCAGTCTCTGACTCTTTGCCTTGTGCGTGAATCTTACTTTGGGGAAATTAGAGATGTTTCACAGCTAATTTAAAGTTGATCACACACGACATGATGATTTAAGGCGGAGGCGTGTAAGTTTAAAGTAACTTTTAAGAGCCAGGAAGCATTCAGTGTAAATAACTTGAACAAACAGGTAACTGCATCTCTGTGGATAAAAGTGAAAGATACAGGCAGATAATTCATGTTGAAGTGTCACAGAAGTATAGCACGCCTTTGAAGTGACCTAAGCGCATCTTTCCATTTCTGTGTCCGAAAAAAAGGTGGCAAAGGACGTATCCATTCGGCTACACAATGAGCTGGAGGCGGTGGAGAAGAAGAGGTCCCAGCTGGAGCAGGAGAACGAGGACCTGCGGCAGCGGCTGCAGGATCTGGAGGTCTCCAAGCAGGTCCTGCAGACCGAGATGGAAAAGTCCAGAGAGGTGCGTCCTGCAGTTGGGGGGCTAAGACTTCCTGTCCGTTTGTCTTTGCTTGGGGCACTATGGAGGGCTGGCCAGCCCAGGAACGGTTTTTACGTATTTTGCAGGAACCTCTTGGTAGATGTTAAGGTCGTCCACATTCTCCTGACCTATAAAGTCTCCCCCACGGTTTCTCTCAGACCACAATAAACAACAGCATTGTCCCAGAAATAACTTCCGAACGTGGACGCCCCTGTGACCTCTCACAGTCCGCATTTTGCCTCCCTTCCTGGTGACACTGGTCTTTGTAGTCCTTTCCGTGTCTGTCGCCCGGTTGCCATGGCGATGAAAGTTGAAAGGTGGCAAGGAATGCCCCATGTCAATGGGGGTCTCTCAGAGCCATGCGCTGGCCCGTCTTCTGCTTCCCTGGCTTGCTTCAGTCGGTTTTGACATTTAGGGGGCTTACCCATGCTTGGCTGACTGATCGGCACAAAATCGTCGCTGTCTGTTCCTCGGTTGAGGATACAGAGAGAACTGTGTGTGAGTGTAAAGCACTGGACAGGCACTGTAAATTACTGTACATTCGTTGTAAATTAAGCTGACTGCTGACACACATTACAGTCAGGAATAAAGGAACTGAAGGTCAGTTGTAATATTGATTAAAACATTAAATGGCCCTAATTTAGGGCTTGGCGCTGTGGTTCAGTGGACAGCACTGTTTTCTCTCTCCTGCAGTTGTGGGTTCAAATCCCACTTCAGCTTGGTGTGTGTGGGGGGTCTCTCCATGCTCTCCTCATTTGCACAAGTTTCCTCTTTGCAGTCCAAAGACGCACAGTTATGCTAATTGCCTGTGCGTGCGTGTTGTATGTGTGTGTAAGTGCCCTGTGATGCACTAGCCGCCTGTCCAGAGTGTGCCCCTTGCTGCTTGGGATAGGCTCCAGGCCCCTTCTGACTTTGACCAAGATATGGGTGGATTACGTTGGGGAGGGCGGCCCTAATTAAATGCGTTTAACAGCTTAATCATCACAGCAGTGTGCCATCAGACTCGCTTATGCATTAGAGGGGATGTGGGTGTTATTTCAGGCCATAGCCCCGTAACCAGCCCAATGGTAACAGTAGGAAGGCAGCGTTGACATTGCCCCCCCCCCCCCACCTGGTCTCACGTCCCCCTGTTGCCACTCCAGGGGGTTGGCAGGGGTTTCTCGGTAGGGGATGGGTAACAACGACGTCGGGTAGAGGTGAAGGACAGGGCAGGGATGGGGGAGGGGGGCGGGCTCTCAATGTAAGGACAGCCTCACTCTCTGCTGATTTGCAGTGTTCTGTGCAGGACCTGTGTCGGTTTACATTTTCTCCTTTTTTGGTCGAACCTCCTTCTGGCTTGACAGCTCTTTGTGTATAAGTGAAATGCAGACAGTAGGGGCGTGCAGATCAGCGTGCAGCCTGTTACTGTCGCTCAGCTGGGGATTTGAATATTCCAACAAATGTATGTTAAATTCTAACCGAAGCACGGGGAGTGCTAGCACACACCAATACACCTCGAGGCGAGACGGCAGAAAAAAGAAGGAAATCTTCCTTTGTCCGATTTGTCGTCTTCCTCTGGTCCCACCCATGCCTCTGTGTTCCTCTCACCCCATTGGCTGCTCTCCCATTGCATGACATCATCCAATTGGAGGTCCCCATCGCAGCAACTCATCCCAAACAGGTGCTGTTGCAGGGGAAAGACATCGCCGCTCTGATTTAGAGCACCCATACGTTCAAATAAATCTCCCTCACTGGTGCCCCCCTTCCGGCGGCTTTCCGTGCCCCCTTAGTTCAGCGGTGTGGGATCTTTCATGAATTCGACTGATTAACCTGGGTGCGGCCGTTTACAAACCGTTCAGGGAGGAGATTTCCAAGAAAGCGGAATGAAGCACTCGGGAAACGGCAGACAGCGTGATTTTCACGAGTCGTCACGCCAGATGCCTCCAAGGAGGCAGCGACAAAGAGGCTCCGAGGGCAAGGCGGCCGACACGGGAGCCTCTCCCTCGCTACGAGCGCGGCAGTGGGGGGGGCGGGGGGATGAAGGAGCGGCGAATCTGCAGCAACACGGCCTACTCAAGCTCTGCCTCCTACAAGCTGCCTGACAAAAGAAAACCAATCTCTCTCAACGGGCTGGTTCGCTCACCTTTAAAAGGTTAATTTTGAGGCTCCAGAGATCGATCGCTGTGAGCTCTCAGGGGCCACTGAGGCTGGTGTTAAGCTTTTCATAGGTGTCACGTTCAGCGTGAATGTCAGCCTGCTGCAGGGGGTGGTGGAGAAAGGGGGGCTCTTGGGCCATTGTTTTCTGAAAAACACTGAAACTGGGCAGATACGCCGGCGGCCGCGTGCTGCAGCCGCCGCTCTCCCCTCATGTGAAACCTGAGCCTGCTTTACCGCAGTGTCAGCGGATAGCGCCACCCGGAGGCCATGGGAGAGAGGCGGAGCCAGGCGCAGCTGGGTCTTTGACATATTTGGAGCACATCCAGGGCCTGCAGAACTGGGTCATGCCCCGTTTTTTTTTTGCTTATGCTTCTTGTCTGATCCTGGATCCTCGAATGCTGGCTCCAGAAACGCTCCGGTCATGATCTGCCGGCTGAAACAGCCGTGCTGAATTGGTGTGAAGCTCTCCCTGCCATCCTGTTTATAGCTCCCAGCAGCCTCCTGGGGACAGAACCAATGGCCAGCCAGCCTCCCAGAGGCGTGAACTGAAGACGACGCCCAGGCGCCTCCCGGCCTAACTCCACTCCACCGCCCAGGCGGATGATCCAGTCTGATCCTCCCTACTGTCCTGCTTCGATTCTCCCCTGCCCAGTTGTATTTTTACCTCGCTTTCCCCATTAGACACCTCTCCTAACCGGCCGCCCAGGCCTGATTTCTCTCATTCTTTTTTTAGCCCCGTACCCGTCCCAGTGATGCAGCGGCCAGCCCCAAAAACGTGCCAGATCTATTCATATCTCCACCATCTATATTTCGAATAAAGCAGCTAGATTTTATAAAAATGTGAAAAGTCACTTGACCTTCCCACACTGTTGAACAATGAACTGCTGTAGTAAATCTACCTATCCATCCATCCATTTTCTGAAACCGCTTAATCCCAACTGGGGTCACGGGGGGGGGGGACCGGAGCCTATCCCTGGAACAATGCGCGCAGGCAGGAACCAACCCTGGGCAGTCGTGTAGTAAATCTACATGTACTGTAATCCATCCATCCATCAGTGACAAAAGCCAATGAGGGGCTGCTGTGAAAACTAACAGTAGATAGATAGATAGATAGATAGATAGATAGATAGATAGATACTTAACGTTTAAAATGTTTAAAATGGATTGTTTCCCTAAGTGTAGTATTGTATAAACCTGTTAATATAATGCATAAACATGAGAGGGTGTTAATATTTTTATTATAAATTAGTTACAGAGGAAAGTACAATTTTTAAGGTAATTGATTTTTATGACCTTGAAATTCCCTTCCTTCCTTCCTTCCTTCCTTCCTTCCATCCATCCATCTATCTTCCGCTCGCTTGTCCTGGTTCGGTTCACGGGAGTCTTGGACTGTATCTCAGGCAGCTTTGTGGTCTAAAAACCCTGATCCTCCACCTCCCATTACAGTGCGTTCCGGGTTCCTGCTCAGTTTCCCCCAGGACTGCGTGTCCTCAGCCCTGTATAAGCTACGTCTTACGGATGGTGGTTTGCTAGTATCTGGACAAGGATCGGAGCGAAATCCTTCACGCTTCCCTTGCGCTCGGCATCCCCATGCGATCCCCCGCCCCGGGTCTCTGCTCCTTCGAGTGCCTTTTCTCTCACGTTCGACTGGTCCCGGTGACCCACAGTTAGACTCACACATCGCCGCCGGGGGGTGGGCTGGCTTCCCGTCCCTCTTCTCAGGTCGGACAGTTTGCCAAGAGGCGTGCATATCGGTGTCAGACCCTGACAAGCTGTTGTTTTCTCAGGCACCCCTCCCCCGCCCATTATCTGCTCTTTGTTAAATCTCAGCTCACGTTGTTTTCGTGCTTTTTTTGTACCCCCGGCTCAGCGAAGGTCGCTCGTCCTGGTTTCTGTCAAATCTGCAACCCAGGAACGTGTTTTGCTTGTTTATCCGGTTGCCGGGCTACAAGCAGCAAGCGCTCATTTAATATCAGACGATTAATTAATTTGCAAAGTAAATAAGTAATTTTTTTCTGTAAATATTCACCGGGGAGACAGCAGGGAGGGTTTTTATGGTAATCTGGCTTCACCCTTTCAAGCTGTCCTGAAATATCTTTGCCGTCTTGCCCGTTAATAGGATTCGCTTTACAGTCGATCCGTCGTGACTTTCTGATTGTCTTGCCACCTGCTGTTTGAAAGCTAATTACATTCTCATCGCATCAGAATATTCTAGTTCAGTGGAAAAACCTTTATGCCTGTGCTGTGCATTTTGTGTTGTTGAATCCTGTTCTTTCGATGTATAAAATCGGTCGGCTGAAACGTTTTTTTTTTTTTTTTTTTTTTTGGAGAGAAGCTTTTATGCACGGTAGAGAATGGGGGCGGACTCCCCGATTGCGGATGAGCGTGATGACTCCCGTGCTGTGCCTGGGCTCAGCTGTTTCCTGCCGCCTTGCCTGACTGCTCCGTTTGCAGCCTGACGGTCTTGGGCAGATGTAACCCAGACAGACCGCACAGGGAGCTGAAACTGATACCAGGGCTCGTTAAATATACCAGGAGCTGGATAAAGGAGTCGCGTTGAGGAGACCTGATGTTTTGGTTTAACCCATAAATGTACATCTTGGCATTAATCAGGGGCGTTTCTGTCTACTGAAAAGATCAGGGGCTAAGTCAAGTTTAAGTCAAGATCGGCATAAATTACAGCTAAGAATAGTCGGGGCTACAACCCCAAGTGTTCGGACCTAATGCCAGTAGTCATCTACTTTGCCCAAAATAATATTATTCAAATATAATAATAATGATGTTGTCATTAAAACTAAATACTTCAAGCAATGTAATAAAAATAATAATGACATCATCTGATACTAAATGACTACTAAACGAGTAACAGGGTTGGATTCCACGCAGAGGCTCCAGCGGGACGTTCAGCGTTCTGCGTGGGATTCATTGGGGAGAGCTGGGAGACGGGGTCACCTGGGTCACCTCTGTAGTTACTGTCACCGCTCATCACTGCCTGCTCTGGAGAGGCGCTCTCTGTCTGTCTGAGAGATGTGGGGCATTCGAAGGCCCGCTCCTTCATTAATTAACACCTTAATTACACAGCTAATAGGCCAACAATTGCATAATGATGATGACAGAGAGGGCTCGTCACGCTGCGATCACAGAATCGCTGGAGGTATGCTCGTCAAGGCGGGCGGTCCAGCACTCTCGTGAGGTTTTCCTGTTCCATGTGGACGCTACAAGTGCACCGTGGGAAAACACTAGCTTTATGGCACGACTTCAAACCAAGATTCAACATCGTTCTACTCTAAGATGGAGGCTGACCTCAGTCTCCTGCCCATCTCAGGTTCCTGGGGACAGCAGGCAGCTTCTACGAGACGTTACTGAAGCAACATGACGAAACGTCTTTCTGGTGCCGACGAGCCAGCCAGAGGACTTAATAAGTACTGAATGCTCGGGGGTCTCTAATGAGCCCAGAGCGTGTGGTCTTGATTACATTTTGCTGGAAGAAACTGGATTTTTGCTTTGTTTTGTTTTTTGACAGTGACATTTTGTGGGTAATCTACTGCTGGTTAAACTGGGGAGTGGTTTAATAAAGGGCCCTAGACTGGTCACCACAAACAGCCTGGTCAATCTCTGGATTCCAGCTCTGCATTTTTTTGGTTTTACCACATGACATGGCCGAAAACAAACCATATCTGTCAATGACCGAGCCAGTCCGATGGAGCCATGTGTTCACAAAGATGCAGTTTTTGGTCTGCAAAGGGCTGTAGGGTAGGCCCGTGTGTGGTCCATTGCTGAAATTTTTTTGTCTGGTGGAAGAAGAAGGACTAAATATTTTTGCCTATTCAGCTGTTTGTTGCAGTTGTATGCAATAGAAATATTGAGGTTTATGAATGTTTGCGGCGATATATAGAAACCCTACAACCCTACAAGTGTGGACCTATGGCAGCCTGCTCAATATACAGACATAAACTGACTAATTAAAATAAGTCCATTTTAACAAGGCTGGGATTTTGTCACCGTGGCAACCATTCGCAATGCAATGGATTTGAAGTGTTCAGGCCGAGGAGAGCTGTGTGATGAGCACGTAGAACGGACCATGAAATCAGAGGGGGGGCCTGACTACAGCACGTGAACAGTGACCGCAACTCCAGAATCCTGAGACTTTCCAGTACCTTCTCTAGGCTGCCGCATGACGACGATGGAGAGACACGGCCTTAGCGACGGGAGAAGGGCCGGCCCGCCCTACCATGATGGCTGATCACCCGCAGGAATTACGCCATCCCTGTCACGGGCCGCTAAAAGCCAGCCACCTGAGTGGGGAGATGAGGTCATGGTGGGATGTGGGAGACTCCCCCCCCCCGTGCCAGGAAACCGGGTAACCGCTTCCAGCATCACGCACGCGTGAGCTGTGTTTCAGAGCAGGATGAAGCCGTCTTTAATGGGCACCCCTGGTGCGATACCTCCCAATGAGGACGGGAGCCAGGTGGAGGGCGGGTCCTGCAGGCTCAGTGTTTCCACGGCGATCATCAGCTGAGAATAATGCTTCAGGGTGGTCGCATCTCAGCACCATGCTTTGGTTGCACATGGGCCGGATCTCTGCGGCCATGCTGCACGAGGCAGATGGTGGTAAGCTCCGGAGCTGTGTGCCTGTGCAGAGAGTGTTCGGATTCATGGAGGTTCCCTTGGCAACAGTTGCCATCAGTTCAGATGTCCTGGAGCTGGTGGGGGAGGGGAAGTTAGTGAATCACCTCCCCCCCCCTCCTTTTATGCAGACAATGGAAACTTAAGATGACATGAACGCGGATACCAGTCCTGACGCCAGGCCAGGTCCTTTCCGGAACACTCTCTCCTGGACTTTTTTATCGTTTCCCATGTCGTTTTATCGTTTACTTAGTTCCTCATCAGTTACTCTCACCTGCTACCGAGAAATGCAAAGTACCTGTAATAAAATCTGATGGCGAGTGCGAGAGGCGTGGCATGGACCACTCCCCCTGCACTCACGGCGTCCGTTGGAGGGAGGGGGCGGGCCCTGTCCGCTGTCGCACCATCTGCCTGTTTGATGAGCGCAGTCATCTCACCCTGGGAGGGTCCCGGCTTATCTCCCCGATCCGCTCTAGGCTTCGTCGTTAGCCACTCAGCTGAAGGGTGGCAGGAGTGGTTGCCATGGAGACCGATTATGGTCTGCAGTAGCGGCTGTGAGTGGAGCAGCCTTTAATGGGGGAAGCGCCAAGATGATGATGATCATCATCATCTGCCTTTTTCCACATGTTCCTCACACTGCAGAAGGTCGCCTTTGCCCTGACAGGACCTGATAGTAATCCTTTGTCCTGTCAGGACCTGGTAGTAACCCTTTCCCTTGACAGGACCAGGTAGTAACCCTTTCCCCTGACGGGACCTTGTAGTAACCCTTTCTCCTGTCGGGACCTGGTAGTAACCCTTTCCCCTGACGGGACCTTGTAGTAACCCTTTCTCCTGTCGGGACCTTGTAGTAACCCTTTCCTTTGACAGGACCTGATAGTAACCCTTTCTCCTGTCGGCACCTGGTAGTAACCCTTTCTCCTGTCGGCACCTGTTAGTAACCCTTTCTCCTGTCAGGACCTGATAGTAACCCTTTCTCCTGTCGGGACCTGGTAGTAACCCTTTCTCCTGTCGGGACCTGATAGTAACCCTTTCTCCTGTCGGCACCTGGTAGTAACCCTTTCCCCTGACAGGACCCGGTAGTAACCCTTTCTCCTGTCAGGACCTGATAGTAACCCTTTCTCCTGTCGGCACCTGGTAGTAACCCTTTCTCCTGTCAGGACCTGGTAGTAACCCTTTCCCTTGACAGGATCTGATAGTAACCCTTTCTCCTGTCGGCAGCTGGTAGTAACCCTTTCCCCTGACGGGACCTTGTAGTAACCCTTTCTCCTGTCGGCACCCGGTGGTAACGCTGGGGGTAGCGCGGCGTTATAGGGCAGCAGTGTTGACGTTTTGGTTGCCATGTGCCATGTGACACACTGCCGCTGTTGATGCGGAATGCCCAAAGAGCCACTTGGGCAGCTCTCTGTAATCCCTGCCTCTTTCCTGTAGTGCCTGTGTTTTGATAGAGAAGATGGGAGGCGGGGGGGTCTTTGTAAACACCCCCCATCCTCAGCCTCAGATCTTCAAAGCCCTTTGAACAGCCTCCCCCCAGGTTCCCGTCAGCCCAGCAGAGCAGTCATCGGGAACCATAACAGAAGACCCCACACTGCGGTTGTTCGTGACGCCTGCAGCGTTTACTGTCGAGTGAAACCCGATGCTTCGTCTTTGTTGTTTTAGCAGCAGACTGACTCCTGATTTCCAGGGGCAGCATGGGGCATCGACAATGCCATCTATTGTCTCAGTGTCTGATGGAGGCATTAATGTAACTGTAAGAGGAACCCCACCCCCCCACCCCAGGTCGTATCACCATCTACCTGGATTGGCTGGGACCCACGACATCGTTAATCCGCAGAGTCAGCATTTCCATGCCCCCTGTGTGAATGAGGTGATCTTGCCAGACCTCTCTGTCTAACCCTTTAGAGCTGTGAGGTAAGCGGAGATCTCATTAAATCACCTCCTTCGCGACACAGTGCTCATACATGACTCGCAGGTGGCGCTTTGTCAGCTGGCCCAATTTTACACTTACTGGTCAGCATACTTGGCCTGTTTTATGTCAATTTGCCTCATCTTTACCAAGCATCACCCAGAATGCCTTTCTTCAGAGCAGCTGTTTTAACCATTAAGGCACCAGCTGTTTTAAGCCAGACCAATCAGATTAATTTTGGTGAATGAGCGACAGCTGGTGCCTTAATGTCCGGTGTGGTTGGATTGTATGGCTAAGCCAGACTTGTTTCTCCATATATGGAGATCTTCATTATACTCTTCAGCATGGTGCAAATTATAACCAAATGCAAATCTTGCATTTGAATCTTCAGTTTAAATTGACATTGTGAGTTTCGCTTCCTGAGCTTTGCAGGTTGCATCATGAAAAATATCCCTTCCGGATGTCGTTCTCTACTAACCCGTTTTCAAAAGTCAGCCTGGGGCTGGCAGACGGCTCAGATTTCTGCAGGTACATGGCTGAGGCATGTGAGGTGTATGATTACCATGCAGGTAGCGTGACGTTCCCCTGCAAACACGGGGAGGGGGTGGCGGGAGGGGGCCTCTCAGCGTGGGAGATACCTGACGTCAGCGGTTTATTTGTCTGTTCAAATTGCCGCTTTTGCCACGTATTTACCCCCCTGCTCCTGCATGACGGTTTGTTTCCCATATTAGGTCAGGATGTGTTTGCCTAAATGCCCAGGGACGGTGGGGCTCCTTCACTCAGGCGCTTTGCCAGATTGCATCAGCCCAGGGAGCTTGGACTTCATGTGCCCTGTGTTTGTGTGTCTCTGCACCGGGGAAGGCAGGGGTGTGGTTCCTCCTCGTCCTTAGCGACATACTAGATCAAACGAGCGAGAGGTAAAATGTACCAGAAACTGGATCGATGCGAAATCGACGCCGTAGTCACAGTGTGGGGAGAGTTAATCGATTTAGCAGTGAAGTTTTGGAGCCCGTTGATGATTTTTTCACAGCAGAACTGCGACGTGCCACCGGCGAGCAGACATGCAACGGGAACCACTGTCCCCATGCGGCTTTATGTCCGATTGCTCGCAGACCCCGCAGCTTTCCTGCTGAATCTGCAGCCGCCTGCCCACTTGCCCACTCGCCTGCATCTGACTTATTCCACTCTTTGTGTTTGAGAGCAAGGCAGATGCTCCAGCGGGAGAATAATCTGTGGGCCGCTTCGCTGTTTGCCGTAGCGCATTCATCATTTTGGGCGGTTGCCATGGAGATGGCCACTGGAGATAGTGCAGCACCGCATAGCATGACAGAAAATGGTGTGCGTGTGTCTCCATGTGGTAGTGTGTATATGGGTTTACATTTAACATATTGTGTCCCCACAATGCAGTAAAATCTGTTACTTTTTAGCTTGTGGCGAGATTTTACAGGTTCCCACAATATAAACCTCAATCTGTGAATCTGTGATTGCAATCAAAAAATTAAAAATGCAGAGAGTCTTGTATTTTGTTTGGTTACTTATGATTAAGTTTAGGGCTGGGTTCGGGTTATCATAGTTAGGATTAGGGTTATGCCCATAGAAATGAATAAAGAGTCTCCACAAATATAGGAATATACAGTTTGAACTCTGTGTGTGTGTGTGTGTGTGTGTGTGTTTGTGTGTGTGCGTGCATGTGTGTGTGTGTGTGTGTCTCCAGCCTGTACCGTGACACCCCCAGCCGAGCCATCCCCCCTTATTTACACACGGCCGCTGATTCACTACACTGGCAGCTGTGTGCACGGCAAGCGCCTCGCATGTATGAGATTTCCTCCCAAGCCATAAATCTGTTTTCTCTCTTTTGACAGAATTCGCTGAAAAAGAGAAGCTCACGGCAGCCGAACAAAGCAGAGAAGAAGCCCTCTCCCCAGGTAGGGTGGGGGGACTCGTGCAGAGGTGCCCTGAGCCGCAGGCAGGGGAGGGGGGCAGGCAGCAGGCAGCAACCCAGGCCGTGCCCCTGAGACCGCAGCTCTGATCTGGTGTATAGGCAGAATCAATCCACCCCCCCACACCCAATGGCTGGATGTAGAAAACTGTGTCTTGCTGTGAATTCAAGCCTGTGGGGGGGTTTTTAGCTGGGGATTGTGTCCCGACCCCCACTCCAGTAATGAAAATGGACCGGGTTTCATTACACACAAACTTGCAGTTGAATGAGACCGGTTTCATTTTAAAAGCACAAACTTTCTTTCTAACAACGTCAAACTACACACGTGTATATTTCCCAGAGGCAGCCAAAAAGCACACACTGCATTTTATGGGCTTAGCTTTCTTCTCTGTGCTCTGCGTAACACTGTACTGATCCTGCTCGTACAGCCGTGCAATCTTGGGAATTCTGACTTATGATGAAATCTCTGAAATTCCCCATCAGACCTCCTAGTACTTTCCGTCATATTTTCGAGAAACGGGCATGAGTCGTCAAGGGAATCAGCAGCAGATCCAAGTTCTCTAGAGTTTTTCATCCTGAGTTGGTGGGCGGGATTATATTAGGAGATAAGATAAGATAAACAACTTTAATGATCCCAGCAGAAATTCTGCTGCATACAGCGGCGAGGAATATAAAATGCGGACAAACAAACACTCAGTGCCAAAGAAAAAGTGCAAAGACAATATCCATGGTGCAGACAGATTTAGAAAGTACACAGTACACTAATAGAGCATCCTAAAAAAGGACATTAAAGAAATAACAATGTTTAAAAATAAATAAATGAATAAATAAAACAATGGAAGGTTATTATGGAAGTATTTAGATACACGTGTATTCATCTGGGGGTGGCACGCTGGCACAGTAGTACTCAAACCTCTGGGTCCAGGGTTCGAGTCCCAGCCCTGGCTCTATGAGTGTGGAGTCTGCATGTTCTCATCGTGGGGTTTCCTCTGGGTAATCTGGTTTCACCCCACAGTCCAAAAACATGTTGGGGGGGTGGGTTATTTCCTGCCTTGTGCCCATAGCTTCCAGGATCGGCCCCACAACCTTGCATAGGACAAATGGGTATAGAAAATGGATGGATGGATATATCCGTCCATCATGAATTCGCGAAATGGCCTAGGGTCTCCAAAGAAAATGCAGAATGGGGGGGGGGGGGGGCACAGCTGTTCCATTGAGGCGGGGGTGCTCACTTGGGGTGTCGTTTGTGGTCCCCAGGAGGATAGCTCCGACCTCAAGTGCCAGCTTCACTTCGCCAAGGAGGAATCAGCGCTCATGTGCAAGAAGCTCACCAAAATGGCTAAGGAGAGCGAGGGCATGCGGGAGGAGCTAGCCAAATACCACTCGCTGTACGGAGACCTGGACGCCTCCCTGTCCGTGGAGGAGGTGGCCGACTCACCCCACAGCCGCGAGGCTGAGGTCAAGGTTCACCTCAAGCTGGTGGAGGAGGAAGCCAACCTGCTGAGTCGCCGCATTGTGGAGCTAGAGGTGGAGAACCGGGGCCTGCGAGCTGAGATGGACGACATGAAGTGCCAGGAACTGCCTGGGGGGGCGGGGCCTCTGGCACTGGGAGGGGGTGTGGCCACGGGAGACAGCACTGTGGAGCTGCAGAGGCACCTGCAGTTTGTGGAGGAGGAGGCAGAGTTGCTGCGGCGCTCCCTGCTGGAGATGGAGGAGCAGAACAAGCTGCTGATGAACGAGCTAAACCGCTACAAATCAGAGCAGGAGCCCGAGGGGGACCTGGCGGCAGGGACAGTAGTGGATGAGGACGCCGGCGATGGCTGCACAGTGGGCGAGCCGCCACAGGAGGAGCTGCGTAATGCGCGGCTGCAGATCGGCGAGCTCAGCGGCAAGGTGAAGAAGCTGCAGTATGAGAACCGTGTGCTGCTGTCCAACCTGCAGCGTTGCGACCTCGCATCCTACTCGCGGCTCGCCATGGAGACAGATGCCGAGGCCGGCGACTCTGCCGAGTGTGTGCCGTGCCAGCAGCGCCGCGAGGGGCCTGTGGGCGGCGAGAGCGGCGCGCCAGCAGAGCCGGAAAAGACGGCGGCGGAGGGCGGGCACGTCGAGGCCACCCTGCAGGGCCTTAAACTGAGGGACTATGAGGCCCTCCTGGCTGTGAGGGACCAAGCACGCCTGGTCACCACCGCCATCCAGCTTCTAACTGCGTCCAGTTCAGGCTGGCTGTTCCCCTACCGCAAGACGGCATCCTGCCCTAATGAACCCGCAGAGCCAGAGAAGAACCAGGATCTGCCCCTGATTGAGGCGCTGAATGGCCGGCTGGGCACCCTGCAGACGCAGCTGCTGTCCTTCATAGACCGGGTGGAGGACCTGAGGGTCAGGGAGTCAGTGGAAGGGCCCTTCCTGGAGAGTGGCAACACCGAGGAGGCCATGGTCGAGCGGAAGGTGAGAACATTTTAAACCCCTGCCTTTTGTTTTGATTCCCTCCGTTCCCTGAACTCTCCCCTCCTTTGCAACATATTTTGTTTATCCCTCTCCTTTATATCCCATCCCAAAGCTCACTAACACCCCCACACTTAAAATTTCTAGAATCGGGTGCATGTTGGTCACGCACGCGTAGACTGACACCTATTAGCCTCTAATGGAGTTCCCCAAAAGATATTCTTAATAAAATATCACATTAGACTGAATATCCTCCTGGCTGTAATGTTCAGGATGGATGTTAATGACCAGCTGTGTATTTTACATTGCAGTCAGGAGCAGAATATTATGCTATTAGCAGCATTGTTGCCCATTGTTGAACTGGTTGGTTGAAACAAAATCTTGGTCTGGATTTTTACTTTCTGGACCTGAAATGTCCACCTCTGGTGGCGTCGCATCTTCGGTGTCCCTGCCTCATGCCCTGTGCTGCTTGGGGCAGACTGCAGGCCTGCTGTGACCCTCCACTGGCAAGTATTTCTTAGAGATGGGTGGATGGGTGGATTGATGGATGGATAGTGTTAGTTTGGACCTGCTGGTGTTCACCGCCACCTCCGTGGTGTAGTCCTCAGCCGAGGTAGGCACTCCAGCTTCCAGCTTCTCCTGGCATGAGGCCAAGTGCATTGGAATGAAGCTGGCCATCGGAGGCTTCCGGAAAGCTCCATCAGAGGCTAATCCCCACGGCTCTTCCCCTCATTGCATGAGCATCATAGCCGACGGTTCCTACACACGTTTTTCCCCTTTTCCTACTTCCTCTCTCTCTTCTTCTCCTTCTTTTGCTCTTCTCCTCTATTCTTTTTTTGATTTTCTGTTCCTCTTCCCCCGCCTCCTGCTCCCTCAGCCCTTCGTATGGCTCAGTACCCGTGAAGTAGCTCTTAGTGTCAAAAAGGTTGGTGACCCCTGCTCTAACCAATCCTTTCATCACACACCCCATGACAATGTTGCGATCCCCTGCTTTTCACTGGTACGGCCAGTTATAAGACCGTCACTAGGACTACTTGAAAACTCACACCACAGCTGAGGATTGTGTGGAACGTGCCCCACCTATCACCGAGGTGGCGTGAGCTTGCAATGGGGCCAAAAATATCAGGGGGGGCAATTCCTGTAAAGCAAGAGGCAGGAATGGCGCGACGGTGGGAACGGGCTAAAGAAAAACATGAGATAGCGAGGCTGGATCCTCTCCAGCACGGAAAAGTCAATATTGGGGGGGGGGGAGCAAAAACCCAAGACCGCAGGAGGCTGAAGAATAAAGAGGAAGCAGGGGACCGGCGGAGGAGAAAGGGAGAGGTGTAGTAAGGGGTTGGGGTGAATGGAGCCTAATTGTGAGGTCAGCTGGTGGGCGAGGTTGATGTGGGCTTTGGCTGTTTCTCATTTTTCGTTGATAGGCGCTGTGTGTGTAGATACAATCATTCACGGTGACCCTGCCGAAAATAGCAGGCTTAAACCAGTTTATGCTGGTATGACCAGCTAAACCATGAAACCATTGTGTGAAAACGTACCTTAAGCTGGACAACTATGATAAATTGGTCAACCAGCTTAAACTGATCAATCTGGGTCTTTCAGCAGGGGAATGAACCACATATGTATGATTAAACTCGTACCTCTAGTAGAACGTATTCTGTTGTCTGGCTTTAGTGTTGGCTGTGATGTATGTGCCGAGGCCCCTGGACTTCAGTCTGGGTAACCCCGTGCACTGAAGCACCCATGTGTATATGCAGTGTGTTACCTAAGCATTAGGGATTAATACAGGTGTTGTGCATGAATGATGTTTTGGTGCAATACTGAATCTCTGTTCCTCCCTGTCAGGATGTCGGCGGAAACGATGCCCAGCAGAGACAGCTCCATGGTGGGCCGCTTTCCCTCTGTCGCCGTGGGTAACGGGCAGGGTCCCACGAGCAGGGCGTCCCCGAGCAAAGAGCGGCCCCAGCGTGGGAGGTGCCGCCGCTGGCTCCAGTGGGTGTCTCCCTGCTGCAATCGCAACCAGAGCAGCTCCCTGGACCTGACCGATGAACCGGCCCCAGAGCCTGTGAAGGAGGTTGACAAGCCCAACAAGCCTCATGCCGAGGCCAGCGAGCTAGAGGGTGATTGGCTAGCTTTTTACCTGCTGTGATTGGGTACCGTTGTAGAATCAGACTAATATGATTGGCTAAAAGCTAGCTCATTTGCATAATCACTATATTCTCCTGGTACAACTGTTGACAGTTTCACTAAAGATAATCTTCTTCCATTTTCTGCACCATATATGATAAAATTATACTTGTGTTTATCATCTGTTTCTCGTGTCCCCTAAAGAGCTCGCACTGATAGTGCGCTCAGTGGACCTCCTGAAGTCCAAAACGGATCAGAACCGGCGCGATCATCACTCCGACCTTTACCACAATGATGACCTCATACTGCGCCGGGGCCAGACCTTTCAGATCGCCCTCGAACTTTCTCGCCCGTTCAACCCCAATACCGACAAACTCCGTCTGGAGCTGACGACTGGTGAGTCATCGTTGGTCAAAACCGGCCGGTTCTGCTGAAGCTGGGGCTGGACATGTGTGAAATGTAGGTGTTGGGGGACAGAATTTACTTCCTCACTGTCTGAAACACACATTTTTGTACAGACTTCATCCAAAACTAAAAGAGCCTAACATTTGTGTCAGCTGATTGGATGAAATGAGGAATCATTTATGTATCTTTGGTTGTGTTTCAAAATGAAAGTCAAAATAAACAGGGATGGGGGGTGGGGTGGGGACCTCACAGAAGAAACGTGTGTGCGCCTGCATGTGGCTGTACCTCCCCTGTGCTCCTCTCCACATCAAACCAGTCAAACCAAGGTTTATATATCAAATGCACGACCATACAGCAGACTGCAGTAGATGCAGGCGATAAAATGAGTCTTGCCAAGAGGTCCCTATAGTGAAGTAATAAGTAAAAAAAAGCAAATAAATAGTAAGAGAAAAAAAACAATAAAAATGTGCAAATTGTCCGTACTAATAACCTGGTCAGCTGTTTAGAATAGAATAGAAAGTCTTTATTGTCATTATACTGGAGCACAGATGCTACTTGTACAACAAAATTGCAGTGGTTACTTCTAAAGTGCAGACATATACAGACATATGCAGACATTACGCGTATGTCTGCAATATGAACAGCATTCTGCAATAGACAGTAGTGTAACAGACACGTTAGCAGCTTTTCTGCCTGAGGATAGAAGCCTTTACAGCTTTTACGGAGTCTGTATGTCCGTGTGTTGATGCTTCTGTGCAGAAATTTGTTTAATGCGTCCTCCACCACTTCTTGCTTTTTTTAGCACATCCACACCCCTTTCACGTTCAGAGGGCGCTGCCTTGAGTCACGTTTCCTTTCTGTGGTCACGGTAGCTGAGCAGATGTTAAGGTGTGATGTCCTCGGGCTGTTTTGCTATCTGGCCCAGGCTTCTGCCGGCCTGAAGCTCCGTGCCCCTGCTCAGGTGACCATGGAATCCCATCCTCCTCACTCTTTGACAGAGATCCTCCCCCCTTAGTTTCGCCATTTTAGCGTGACCGCACTCTCACCTCCCCATGTTGTCATCATGGGTTTGCTGTGCCGCTCGCGAATCACATGTTGACGGACAATAAGAAGCTTAGGTGGCCTGTCAGCACGGTCGAGTCAAGCCGAGTCCACGTGGTACATTCTGGTTAGAATGACCCGTTTATCAGTCAGGGGCGTTCAAGGCTACGGCTGCCCTCTGCCTGGGACTGTCACTCCCACACAGCCGGAGCATGTGGAGATGAAGGTCTGTACTGGGCAGCAGCAGCATGCCGGCACTGGGCTGCTGTGTGACTCAGTGGGTTGGGCCTCTGTGCCAGTGATTCAAAGGTCACTGGGTCAAGTCCCCGATTTGGGAGAGTAGCTACATCCACACTGGGCTGTTGAGCAAGGCCCTTAATCCCCCAAAATTCTTCCGGGATGCTTGATGGACTGTTGACCCTTGTCTCAAAAAAGACTAGCTGGGATATCAAAAAAAACATTGTGTTGTACCTGTACTTGTACAAATGGCAAATAAAGCTTCATTTCATGAGCCACCAGAAAACAGCTTGTGTGCACACAGCGTGTTTAGAAATGTCTGCTTTTTAACTGCATATCAGAAATTCAGAGCCTGCAATGTGGGAGGTCCCATGGGCTGTGGGCACATGGTGTGCCAGACTTTATTTATACACAGGAAGTGTGTTTCTCTGTATGCTCAGCTGCGCAGTCCGCCGGTCACATGCTGCCCGAGAGCGGCGGCAGTGCGGGGCACGGTCTTGCCAAGCCTCCAGCAGGGGGCAGTCAATCTAACGGGCTGTTTATTTTCTGGCTGTGGCTCCCGCTTGCAGGAAGGTCCGAGCGGGGGGTTTGTGTGCGTGTGTATGTCTGTG
>JAODKC010000066.1:41763-83249 GCA_026777985.1 Mormyrops attenuatus | reverse complement strand
TTACCCCCCCGGCCACTTCACTTCCCAGCTGCAAGAGGAGCACCAGAAGGCCCTGGTGCGGAGGGACTTCCAGCTGCAGAGTCTGAGCCTACAGACCCGCCTCCAGCAAAAGTTCTGGAGCCAGGAGAGGAACCTAATGGTGCAGGAGTCCCAGCAGCTGAAGCAGAACCTGCTGCTGCTCAGCCTGAAATTGCGGTGGCTCCTCAAACAGTGGAGGCTGGGCAAGAAGCTGGAGGGAGAAGGGAAGGACATCCTCGAGGTATGCAAGCACAGGGAACTTTTATTTTGATGTTCATTGGAGGGCACTACATTAACCCTTTCAGTGCTGCAATAGTAGGTATAGAGGGAAAGTTGAGTGAGTATATTTAAACTGTTGTGTTTCAACGGTTCTGGTGGTAAACTGAATTCTGTCCTCAGGTGAACAACGTGAAGGACCTCTACCTGCTGCTGGAGGAGGAGGGCCTGGCTTCCCATCAGGGAGACAACAAGGCGTCCTTGACAGAGGAGGAGTCCAGCCCTGTGGCCAAGGATGTGTGCCAGCTCGAACGGACCATCAAACAGGTGCCAACCCCCTGAGATGTCTGTCAAAACTGTCCCAGAGCTGGGGGACATGTTTACGAATTTCACAGAGAGCTACAGTAATTTTTGAGAAGAGAGTTGACGGATCAACAGCATCTGACATAGCGTACATGTTGAAAAGATTATGAAATGGCTATACGATGATACAGTTTTCATGGGACTGTTTTTCCTGGTGTCATTGTCCAATAAATCAAACGGCTTCCTTGTCCCAAAGACATATCAACTATTTGATGCCGGTTCATTATTGGCTGCATGAAGTATACAAATTATAGTGAATAGAATTACCGGTCAGTTTATAATTAATTAAACTACGAAGTTTTCACAGACCAGTGGCCTGAGCAGCACCTTGGCAGACCTGAAGGGGGCGCTGCAGGACCTGACCACAGAGCTGCGAGAAGAACGGCAGGGGTCTCAGGAGCTCACCCAGCAGTTTGCCCGAGCCAAGGCTTCATGGGAGGCGGAGCGCACAGAGCTTAAGAGTCACATTGCGCAGGTGAGCAGCTGCCCTCCATACTCGCGTTAATGTCATGGGAGCGATTCTACGGAGTGCTTCAGCTCTGGCATCTCCAAAGGAGTTCAGCACCACTGATCAAAATATCCATGGTCTGGAATCTCACTAGAATCTCTAGCAAGCTTTGGTCTTTCCTTGACAAGCTCCAGCATCGCCAAACCGCTGTACTAGACTGAATCTTCGGCCCGTCGTAAAGCTATTGTGTTTCTCTAAGCTTTCTGTAGAGTTTGCAATAAGTCGTTATCCCAAAAAGCAGCAAAGCCGACAATGCATCTCCCCCTTTGAGGATATTCCGTGACAATTGATGCCAGTGACGTTAATTTGGTCTCAGAACTGCGGTGAAGGAAGGCGACCAGGTGCCGTTTGAGTGTTTTACGGGAAGCCAGCAGACGGGCTGTAAGAAAAACGGGCACCTGAAAGGCACCGCACTGATGGGATGCCGTGGCAGCCGGGTGCAAATTTACTGCGTTCAGCAAGCCGTATTTCAGCGTCATTTCCTCCATACTGGCACTCACCTTGGCGTAGTGTGAAAGGCAGGGGGTGGAAGCCGATGGCAAGTCGCCCTTGCTCTGGGCCTTCAGGGTTGGGTGACTTTTTGACCAGAACCCGGAAAAAATGGATGCCTTGGTACTATTCCCAAATCTCCCGTGTAACGGTTCCTCATTCATGTCCAGGACAAAAGACCACTATTGTGTTTGTGTACAACCGATGGGTTTTGCGGCTCACGTGAGCCATCAAAGGTCTGCTTCAACAACTTCGGAAAGACCCAGATTGTATGCTGGGATAGAGGAGACTGATGCTGACTCCTGTGTTTAATATGGTGGCTGAATGGGTCTGGTGTTGATTGTGGGACTGCTGTGCCTCAGAAACAAGCAACATCTGTTAAACCAGACATCACTGCTCATCAAGTCCACTTTGTAACAGGGGAGAAAAGGTTAGAAACATACCTATTGTAAATTACGCATTTGCAAATTTTGTAGTTAGTTCTGAGAGAATTGATGTGTTGCTGGTTTTGTTTCTTAAATATTTTATATATACAGCGCCCTCCATAATTATTGGCACCCCTTGTAAGGATTTGTGAAAAGGGCTAGAAAAAAATCCACCTTCTGGTGAATATCTCACACTGAAAAAATGAGAAAAATCCATTCTTTCATTCAGTGTTTCTGTTGAAAATAATTATTTCTTAATGAAAGATTTGTTTTTCTTTGATTAAATTTATTGTAATGAAAGGTTGGATTTTTCTCATTTTTTCAGTGTGAGATGAAGCTACTTCATCAAAAGGTGAATTTTTTCTAACCCTTTTTACAAAAGGGGTGCCAATAATTGTGGAGGGCATTGTATATCCGATTGTCTTTTTTTAAATATTCGCACATATTATTTAATTCTTTATTCATGATTTAAAAAATGTATCAGTATATTTCTGTGCCTTTTATATATAATCTGCCAAATTGAATGCCTGAAAACATCAGTAAACGTGGGCGTTCTCATAGCCATGTGCTAACCAGCCACCCCTCCCCTGTCCCACCCCCTCACAGCTGGAGTCCAAGGCGGGGAAAGCGGGAATGGCGGCTGAGAAGGAGGCCCCAGAGCTGAAGGCAGCATTAAGGAGGGAGCGCGAGGAGCACCAGCACCTGCTGGCCGACTCCTACGCCGCCGTCATGGACCTGACCAAGCAGCTGCAGATCAACGAGCGTAACTGGAGCCGCGAGAAGCTGGAACTGCTGGAGCGCTTCAATCAGGAGCGTGGCCAGTGGGAGCAGCGGCTGCGAGACACGCAGGCCAAGACCGGACAGGTAAGCCGCCAGCACCTGCACCTCCGCTTGGCCCCTGGGAACCTGCCCTGCATTCTCTTCCACTTCTCCTCCTTTTTTTCTTTTCTTATTACTCTTTTTTATGTCCCCTATTTATGGAGAAGATTTGATCTTTTCCAAGACAATGGCATCATGACAAATTACCACCGAGATACAGTGTGTCGTTATGATGCACATATAGTGATTTCGTGTCTCCGGCGGCACTCGTCGGGAAGCCGGCGCATTTCTGTAGGCAGCTACCATGATGGCAAGCTGTGGCTTTCTCATGAGGATTCTGCCACAGCCAGAGGACAGGATGTGGATCCTCATGATGCACAATAGCATGAAATGTAGCCGTGCTCCTCTGAGGAAGCTGGGGGATTAGTCATGCGTAAAGTACTCTGCTTGGTCACAGGGAGTAGAGATCGCTGTTCAGTGACTAAGGATGGTTTCTGGGCTTGCGGTACATGGTCAGAACCGTTTGTCGATGCTGGCAAACCCTAAATTAAATCCCGTAATGGATCAAGGCCAATTGATATTTGCGGCGGCCAGCTGTTGAAAATCCCGTGTCGTACACTTCCAGCTTCACTGTTGTTTTATTTATCACGAAGCATGCCGTTAGTGTTTTATCTCCTAAAGAGTGATTGTCCATTCATGTACCAGAGCTGAAAAGGGCCCTCGGGCATTGATCTGGTCACCCTTCTTCCTGTTCGATTTAATGGGCCCCAGTCAGCTCTGGGTCCCTACAAAAAAAGCCTTGCTCCACTTGGCAGGACATACTGCCTGTCTGGACCCGGTCCAGTCTGCCGCAGATTGAGGCCCATTCCTAAAAAACAGGAAAGCCACATTCCCATGGATCTTCTGCCTCTTCCGGGCCATTAGGCAGTGAGTCTGGGCTCTTTTCTTTCTTTGCCGAACCTGAGAAAAGTAGAGAGGAACCAAAGTTAAGCTATAACACACGAGTGGCAGAAGCCAACAACACGAGAAGCATTGTGCAGGTTCTTTATGCTGTCGGCTTCTGCTGCTTACGTGTGGGGTAGGAGGTTGGGTAGGGCACCTGGTGTGCACGAGGAGTGTGCACGAGGAGTGTGGATGGAGGATGTGCATGAGGGTCCTGTGTAGCGCAACAGCTGATCAAAGACTGTCATTTGGTTAATGCTCCATGACCTTGTGGAAGCAGGAATATGGGATTCAAATTAGCAGTACAACTGTGCGACTGATAAGAGTCATGTTCCCTTATGTGTCTTTGCACACTTAGCTGGAATTTCTAGATCATTTCCACATAGTCAAATGAGAGATGATCCATTTCAGAAGGTTATTGTGTCTTCCTTCCCGAGTGTTTACATCTTTCTCAACTTTGACTTCTTGTACTGTCTTGCAGCCAGAGAAGATTTCAGAAAAGGGGGGATCATCAGAAGCAGACGTGAAGAGGTGAGGTTCCTCTGAACTGTGCAGATCTTCATGAGCAGACATCTCCAAGTATTTTCCCAAAATTCTAGCAGCAGCACAATACCAAGGTCCACTGTGGGTGGGGTGGTTTGTAACCCCCATCGATTGATTTTGCCACCTGCGGCCGGGAGTTGGATGGATTAGTAGTTGGGTCCGGTTGCATACTGGAGTCCCAACAGTTGGTGTTCCCTCTTCTGTAGAGTACCATCCAGTTGTTGTCTTCACCGCTTTCCTCTGTTCATTTGTAATTTGCAGGAACAAATCCATCTCTTCGGTGCCAGAATTTGAGAATCTTCTAGAAACCTGTCCTTTTGCCCCTATGCGGGAAATCGATGGGATTAATATTAAGGGGAGGAACGGACAGCCTGGTGTCCTGCCCAACCTCCTTACCCACACTGACTTGAATGACCTAAACAAGAAGAATTGGAAATACCTCACCAGTGAGGTAGCTCTCCTAGAGAAGGGAGATCCTTTCAAAACCTGGGATTGTCCTACCACTACCAGCAGCTTCCCAGGCCTGGACCTGAGCCTCAAGCACATTCAGAGGAGCTACACGGCTCCCGACAAGACTGGGATCCGTATCTACTACAGCCCACCCGTGGTTCGACGTATGGAGAGGTGCTTGGCCAAGGGAACGCCACAGGCTGAGCCAGGAAGCTCGCACATTGGTGAAGGGATTCGAGGACCTGAGGACAAGGAGGAACCTGCTCCCAGCACCTATGACAGATGGCTCTGCAAGTTCTCCAAGCAGCATAGGGAACTGCTGGAAAATGGGCCTGCCTCCGTGGCCTCAGCCGGCCTTCCCTCACCGTTCCACGACCTGGAGATCTCAGGCAACCTGAGCGATGACATGAAGGAGATGACCAACTGTGTCCGACAAGCCATCCGCTCCAGCTCCCTGGAGAGGAAGTGCAAGGATACCGCTTGCCAGACAGTGGGCGTGGCCAGCACCGGAACCCAGACAGCCCAATTTGTCAGCGTGGGCCTCCAGACTGAGGGGCCCAGGAGCAGCAGTCTCCATGCCAAGGGCCTGCCACCACGGGTGTCCTCACTGGCATCAACACGTTCACGCCAGATTTCGAGCTCGCTCGAGAAGGTCCACAGTCGCATCGAGAGGCCGTGCTGCTCACCCAAGTACGGCTCACCCAAGCTCCAGCGCAGAGTGTCTGCCTCGTCCTCCAAGCTGGATGGATCCAAGGACCGGAGCCTGTGGAACCTGCACCACCGTGGGCAGAATGGTTCTGCCTGGGCCCGCTCAACCACAACCCGTGACAGTCCAGTGCTCAGCGGCCTCAACGACGGCCTGTCCAGCCTCTTCAACGTGGTGGAGCACTCAGGCAGTGTGGAGTCCCTGTGGAAAATGGAGGCCCCCAGCACTGGCCCCAAGGCAGCTGGCAAACCTAGCAGCGAGCCTGCCGTCCATAGATGTGGCATTGTGCATGAGTTCTTCCGCAACGTATGTGGCAGGGCGCCGACGCCCATGCCAGCCGCAGGGGAGAGGCCACACAGGGAGGGGACGCTGGCTGATGAGGTGAAGCCAGAGTGGCCCGCCAGCACCGCATTGGCTGGGAATGACAATGTCACCAAGATTGTTAACAAGAGGTTCATGAAGCAGAGTCAGCGGGATGAGCAGGGCCAGGCCGTGCTGGAGGTAAGTTACCATGGCGACTGTCCCGAAGTAACCCCTAGTTTAGCCTCCTGAAAAAGGAAACAGCCTCGAGCCCTGTCAAATGTAGATCCACTCCTGATCGCACTGTCTTTACCCCAAAGCAGGAGTCGGCCTGCGAATGCACCTCCCCATCTCTGACCTCCTGCTTCTCCCGGCCATCCCGCTTGGCTGCCCGTCATGCCCCAGGCCACTGCAAGCTGCGCTCGCTGGATTCCCTGGAAGAGAAAGGGGATGTGGCCCATGTGGAGTGAGGAGACAGGAGGTGGCTTTACCTAATCTGCACCTCCTGCACCCAGGCAAGAAGGTGCACTGGCTAGATGTCAAATTCAAACGCCAAGGAAAAAGAGCTTGTCTTCTAGAATATCACCCAAACTACTGAGGATTACCAGCAGAAAGCAACATCACCAGGACAGAGCAAGAGTAATGGGAATCCAGCTTACCTTACTCTATTGACTGTTTGTGCTGTATTCTAACTACTTAACTTTGTTAAACCCCTCCCGCCCCCCCAGCATTAACGTGCCTCACCATCCCATTCTGTAGCAATCCCCCCCCCAATGTTAAGAATTTGAAGGGAGAATTATCCTCTCCTCCTTCCATGCAACCTCTTTGGATGAATCCAAACTATTCCGTGATCGCCTCATTCCCCACACCAAGGAAAGGAGGTGGAGAGATTCTATTCGAATACCCGTGCCTCGAAAGGTGGCCACATTCCCCCCCCCACAAATGCCTCATCTGAGAGATGTGTTGGAATCAGACCATTTACTTACACGGGATCTGGGGGAACTCCATCTAGCAGGTCTAGCAGAATCTCACTTATAGATATCTCTCAAGCCCATCTTCCCTGAAAGTGGTACTTTTTATTGATATGAGCTACTATTGTGGCTCGGACTGTATACAGCCAGTATACTTTACAGGAAATACTATCATTGCCACGTCTGCCACATGCGGTTTTGAGGCTATGCACGATTACAGGTGGTCCAAAGCCAGCTGTAAACATTATGCCGGGTCAGAATCATAAACCACCCTCAGTGGACGGGACCTTTTTGATCTTTTGTTTTTCCATCCTTTCCAAACCACGCGCCATTTTTTTATCTATGGTTCTGACGTTCTTTTATTGTGTGCTGAGCTCCACCGCTGTCCTGAAGGCATTTGGTGGTGAACCTAAACGACCACGGTTGGATGTCCAGGTCAACATGTCACTTCCTGACACTAAAGCGGAGCAGCTTCAGGAGTGACATATGCACCCATTATAAAACCTTTTATGACATATTTTATGTTGATATTTTATTTCTTAATTTTAAAAGGACTAAAAAGGAGAAAGCTAAATATTTATGTTCTTTTGATACTGAGGGATTTATTTTTTAATTTTTTAAAATTATTTTTAAACATTTATATCTTCTGTCTTGATGGTGCTGGACAAACAGGTTTCGTTAAGTGTGTTTATATAGTGATATAGCACTTACACACTTCTGGCTCTCTAGATAAGACTGGTGTGTGTTATGGGCTTTCCGGGCAGATGCCTTAAAGACAGGAGGAATCTCTTGCCAAGCATGCTGACTTGGCTGTCCGGCCTCGTCTCCCAACATCGCTGATATCTTAGGCGCGTGAAGCTTGTGTCAGTGTCCCAGTGTCACTGTCACTTTTTGTTAAAGTGACAGCCACACTGTTTTAGTATCACATAGAGAGCAGATGTACAGATCACAACGGTAGTTAGAATGGCAGGTAGTGAACCTGAAAATGCTGCCCTCCAGCGTTTAATGCTGCTGTCTCCAAAATGGCTACCTCCTCATCCTCAGTACCTTAACGATTACGAGAATCCACCTGGCTCGTCACACCCATCTCCCTGATTTAACGAAGAGCATTAAAATAAACAAACGATGGTTAATTCCAGCAGGTCACGTCAGTGCCTTTTTCCTACAGACTTAATATGGTGGTAAGAAAAAGTAATTAAAGAATCCGACCGGAGGCAGAAGAGAGTCTAACTGCAGAAAGAACGCAAGCTGACCAAACTGTCTGGAGCAGTGTTTCCCAGTCCGGTCCTCAGGGACCCACAGCCGGCCCACAATTTTGCTCCCTCCGAGCTCCCTGACAGACAGTCCACATGGAGGTCCGGATTGGGAAACACTGGTCTGGCGCATGACCACACGACCAAATACCACATTCCTACCCCACCTCTCCCCATGGACACCCTCCCACTACCCACTCCTGTCAATTGGAACAAAGTAAGGAAAGCAAAGAGGAAAAGTTGAACCGGAACAGAAACCATTTCAAGCTCAAATATTTTCCTTGTGTTCAAATCATGGTCCTCGTAAATTAACTTACAATATTCCAGTCCAGTCAATGAGAACTACAGTATTTGGCGACAAATACTAAAACTGTTGTCTTACTGTAAATATGTTAGATGTATTATTATTATTGTTATAACTGTTTTAACTGCTTTTCTTAGCACAGTTGAGGTCATCCTGTTACGCTTCTTGGCTTTGAAGCAGTGAGTCAGTCAGTAATCTCCCACACAAATCATTCCTGCAGTACAGTGGGATATCTCCACTGTTGTAGCATCCTTGTAGAGTGCCCTTCCTGTCCACTCCCCACCCCCAATCCTCACTGGCCTTAGCCACAGGGACACTTCAATGAAACAGGTGGGCTAAACACAGACACATGAGAAAGGATCGGAGTAGTCATGTGACCATGTCATCTCTGTGGAATTGCCACTGAGACCATCTGTGCGTCACACTCCGTGCTGATGACTGCCCCTTGTGGCCCAGCTGAGAACTACAGTGTGTAGCAATATGAAAATGTATTCTTAGTTAAAAACTGTTAATAATATTTGCTAAATTATTATTGCACAACTGCCTGTATATTTGTTTTTTGTTCTTTTTAATAACTTTTAAATTGAAATAAACATACCATTCGTAAAAGTTTAATTTGAAAAGAAAAAAAATATTTATACTCTTTCTATCCTTGCAATGGAGAAATGGAACGTCTTTAATGGTTTGAGCCTCCTTTCATGTTAAAAAGGTAAACTCCCCTGTCCGCGTGTAATTAGAAATCACAATTCTGTAAATATACATTAGAAAATGGATGGATTTAAAGAAAATGCAATGGAATTTCATTTTGTATTGTGAGCCGGGGGAGGGGCTTTCTGACTGCCAAAGTTCATCGCTTACTGGTTGTCATGTTTCACAAATAAATGTTAAAAATAACCCATGAGCAATTCTGTCATCATTTCTAGAAGTATTGAGAATTTTAGACCACTTCAGAATTCATAAATTGCAACAAAAGTATTATTTCATCGATTAATTTTATTACTGAGTGAAAATGGAAAGCCATTAAAAAATGATGGGAAAGATGTGGTCAATTCCCTTTTAATAATGAAAGAAAAAAAGAGCATCTTGTTTTAGAATATTCCTGTGATTACAGCAGTGCCTTTTCATCTGCAATGTTCATATTATGGACCATCGCTGAACTCGCTTTCTGAGAAAAACTAGGCGCCTTTCCACAGTACTGCTATTTCTGATATGTTTTTCTGTTACAAATCTATAGCTTGTCCCACAATTAGATTTTTAACCCCCCCCCCTCCCCCACGCCCCCCCAGTTTGTCACCAATGTAACTGTCAGACTCCATTCTCAGTCGCACAGTAACATGATGAAACAGCAGGAAATGCTCTGGGATGGTGGGGGGGGGGGGAGACAGAGGACTGGAGCGGAAAGAAAGAAAACGGTCTTTTGGGGTCTGTTCTTCCCTTTTTTCCACTTTGCAGGGAGTTTTGGCGGTTGGCTGTTTTGTGGGGTTTTTTTGGGGGGTGGGATGGGGGATTCACTGTTTCCTGTGACTCTCACAGTAGCCGATTACATCACCGGAATGGAAATCAGGGATCTGCTGGCACGTGGCTTCACGTTTCTGGGAACATCTGGGGTCCTCGTGAAGCTACTGCCCTCTCTCTCTCTCTCTCTCTCTTTCTATTTTGAACCAAAACAAGTTTGCATTTGAATCGACTCCTGGCAAGACAGGAAGTGACATCATTCTTTTTAAAAAGCAAATAATAACAGTCCCTGATAACAGTCTGCTTAGAGGAGACTAAAAAACTGAAATGCTCCAAACCTCCCAATTTGAATAATATGAACATGCCTAGATCTTCACCATGTTTTTGAAATACTTACATCAGTCCCTGCTTTGGGCTTTTTTTTACTCAATGTTTACTTTGATAAAATGCATCCGAAAGAAACACTCCACGGTAATTAACTTCTTCATATATATTAAAATGTATTTAAACATATTCATTGACTAGTGTGTAAGGGAAACTTAGCCTGGCCAGAAAACATATACATATTTTCTATAACATGATAATTGTTTGGGTGTGTAATAGTTGCTAGTTCTTTAGTGTGTGACTCTGCAATTTAGGTCTCTGTGCTCCTGATCAGAACATTGCTGGTTCAAATACTATAGCTGTCAGAGTAATTATATCACCGATGGACCCTTGCATAGGCCCTTAACACCAGTTACTGCACTGACATTGTCTGATGCTGCTTTCTGATCCTCATTTGTACGTAACTTTGGGCAAAAGCTTCTGCTATAAATAGATGCAATGTTTGTAAAAGGATTTAGATATAGTATGTCTGAAAGCATTATGGTCATTTCTGTATGGGAACTTGATTAACGAACCGTGCAGCTCAGAGGCAGCATCACAATAACAACAATTGCTGCCCTTTTAGAGTTCAAAGGGAGTATTGTCACAAGCAACACTGAGAACAAACTAACCCTTTCCTATGGGACCAGCAGGTCACCTTCTCCAGCTGAACAGCATGACCCTACACAATGGACTGCATAGACACACCAAAACAAAACATCTATGATGTAAAACATAACTGCATTCTACAACACATATGGGCAATCATTAACAAGCCTAACACACCATCACACCATAAGCTGAACATCAACAATAATAATCATAAATGCACATAATCAAACAGACCAGCCCTTAAGGCTCATGAGAACCCAAATGGTTTTTCCTGGAAAGCATCACAAAAATGCTCTGTTCGCTAGTTAAATATTACATTTTGAACAATAAGACAGTTGTGAGGTTTCCTACAGCGATCAGATACACATGATATGGGGATTGTATGTACAACACAATTTTATTTGCAGCCGTACTAACTGGGTGCAGTGGTGGCTTTGAGGGTTGGGATCTGTGCCAGCAATCGGTTCAAATCATGTGAATGGCAGGAGTGATCGTTCTCTGTTGGGCCTTTAACCAAGGCCCTTAACCTGCAATTGCTTTGTCCCGGGTATGATGATAATGTACATGCAGTCCTGTAAAGAGATTCTCCAACTTGCAAGGAAATTTAGGGGTTGGAGGCAGGATTGAAACTCCGGCCACAGGAAAAAACTCACACTGGCCCCTTTGGACTAGTGTGGTGCTGAGGTATCACCCACTGCACAACTGCACTCAGGTCCCCACCGTGAGGTGGTGTGGTGGGTGTGGCAATGCGCTGTAATCAGCGTGCACTCCTTACCTCCCTCTTACTAACCAATCAACATACAAAACTGTGTTGCCCTCTTACTCAAATAAGCCAATCGTACAGTTACGTGAGCTGGACCGCTTCTCCCAATCTTTCATCCTTCCTAAAACACTGCAAACATTCTCTATACCCTTAGAACTTATTTGTAGGTGTGTAAAGGAGCTTCCCACTCATTTTGTTCTCACTTTATGAAGCCATTTTGCTATTTGTTCGTATTCAGCTGAAGTGCTGGTACTGCTCTTTTGGTGCAGTTTGTTTATTCTGTACACCAAATAGACAATGAAATAAAGCAATATGGCTTCTTTCTGCTTGTCTGATTTCAAAACTATTCATTCGAGGAGAGCAAGCGGCAGATCAAACAACATTTCCACAAGCAGACACTGAAAGCACCACCTTTAATTTGAAGCTTAGGATTGCTTTGTGACAGAGAAGGCTCAGTGACAGAGGTGATCTGTGCGTAGCTCACCAGCGATCGAGGGCCCTGTGGCCAGTCAGAGAACTCTGTGTTAAATTGCCTGAATTTAGCAGCGCTGTGCCGAACATTAATTAACCCCAACCCTAACCTCAACCCAGTAGCATTAGCACCCCTTGGAGTAGCGGGTCAGTTCCAGCCGCAGGCGTCACCATTAAGCCCAGCTCTGAGGACCACAAGAACCATGTTCACATCCTTTTCTATGCACTGCAGCCACGCTGCATGGTCCTGACTGCACATCCCACTTGTCACCCCAGAGACCTGCCTGAAAAAAGGCGTCACATTAACCTCCCACTCAGAAGGTCCTTCTCCTCTGTTTTGCTCCTTGTTATGACTCGATTGCCCCCGGGAAGGGGGCGTGGCTACGTACCCGATGTAGGTCACATGTTTTTGCTGGCTGGTGACAGTGATCTATTTATACAGTGCAGTGATGCATCACACTAGTCCCATTGAGGATCAATCCGAGTTCTGCTCCAGAAAAAGGAGTCATGTGCTCCAAACCCACACTTGCCACAAATGATCTTTCTCCATATTTACCTGGACTAAGGGCTACTATAACAGTATAATCAGATAAATGTGATAAGACCAGAAAAAATGTGATAAGACCAGAAAACGTTTCGGTCAGTACGTACGCAAAATGGAACCCGGATAATGCTACAATGTTTTACCTTGCTGATCTGAAAGATGCCGCGCTGAATATTGGAAATGGCGTGTGAGCGGCCTGATCATCCGCCTTCCTGATTCCATCAGATCTCTTAATTCCTGCAGCTCTTAATTCCTGTGTTGTGGGTTCGAGCCCCATGTTGGTAATCGCTTTCTAGGTGAAATGTCTCTGCTTTGCACTTTATGTACCTCACTGCTGCAGGCACCAGAACTTCTCCTTGGGGTCAATAAAGTTCATCTTATCACCACACTGGGGGGATTTTGCATTTTTTACATTTTATTTATTTAGCAGACACTTTTATCAAAAGTGATGTACAGCAGGGTCAGTCAGTCCCTGGAGCAGTTGGGGGTTAAAAGCCTTTGCTCAAGGGCCCAAAGGTGACATCATTCTGCCAACCCTAGGATTTGAACCGGTAACCTTCGGTTCACAGATAGGGTGGCCTAAGGCACAGAGTCACACAGCGCCTCTTACCTGCCCCTCCAGACCACGGCCCTGTATCCACACACAACGTGTAGCATTCAGCAAGCTAGCGCTGGTTCATCTCACTGCAGACGCTGACACACAAGCAACACTTTCAGATGCTTCTTCTGGAAACAGATCCAAGATGGGAAGGCCTCCCTCTGCTGTTCAACACAGATCTGCTCCGTAACGCAGAGTTCGGCTAAGGACAGCTTGCGGTGCAGTATCCTGCCAAGAATACAAAAAGAAAACAACAATTTTTAATTGAAATGAGGCAGAGGGGTGTTGAAGCGGATTTTTACCACCACATTCAGCCACTTGTTTTCCTCCCTGTCTGATGTGGCCAAATCCAATCAGCTAGCGATGCTATCGCCGGGGCATGACAAGGGTGGGGTGTGTTTTACACAATCACAGGATGCGGGGGGGAGGGGGTTCGACGCAGTTCCTCCAGTAAAAGTGAGACTGACCCCGTCGCTGAAGCCAGGCTCCGCCCACAAGGCCGGCGGCTGCACTGTCCAGGGAGCCGGCTGGTCGCTGTGTTGGGCCCTAGACCAAAAAGCATGTATATGTCTCTCACAGGCCGCAGCGGCGCAGCAGGAATTCACGAGGAATGGAAATGCGAAGTCGGCGCCTGCACACTGTTTTTGCAGTTTATTCGGCAAACTGGCTCACTGACAGACTGATTATAACGACAGTTTACACCCTGCTAGCTCATTTTCTTTGTATTCTATAATGTTAACATACTTTGGGGTTCTTTTCTCTTTGGTTCCTCATATGTACACACACACACACACACACACATATATATATATATATATATATATATATATATACACACACACACACCGTGTACCTGGCAGTTTGTGATGTGTCTCCTGTACTGAAAGCTTGATGTATTGATGTAATGAGCTATAAATGTCGCTAAGAAACCAGAAACACGAAAGACTAACTTCATGCGAGAAATATGTGTCTGCCTTGCCCATTTATATTCAAGGCAATAAAATATGTTCCTGATATCTATTCTGTAATGTCTAATGTTGAGCATGCCGTGTTAGATACAGAAATGGCACTGTGGTGAATGTGCTTTTAAAGCGTCAACAGATAAAGTGAAACCACGATAAACTCAAAGAGCAGAAGGAAGAAAGAACCTGTTTGGAACTGAAAATGACTGCAGAGGATTAATTGACTTGACAGATGCTGACAGACAGGAACAGGAAGCAAAAGGCGGACCCCATTGGCGATCTGCCTGCTCTCATCCAACCACAAAGCAAGGTTGCCTTACGACCGTCCGAGATGATGGCATCACAGAGAAGAGGGCAGTGTTTTTGATGCTACCACTGTAACCCCAACGCAGGGGTGCCGCCTAGGGCACCATCCTCTGGGGGGCACTGACTTATCAGCCAATTTCTCTTTGTCATGGACAGGGGGCGTCACATGCACTTCAACTGGTACTGACTGTATGGAAATCCAGCAGTTTTTTACTTGGTAGAACAATTCAGCAACCCACTTTAAAAACAGGTCAGGCAGGCAGTCTGAATAAATATGAGTTAACTAACCCTGAAATATTTTTTAACTATAGTGATGTATTTTGGACCCAACCGGGCAAGTAATTAACTGGAATATGTCACCCAAATCTACCTTTCATGCAGAAAGATACACCACACAAATCAGACTTGATTATATTCTGGCTGTGGGCTCATTATCACTCTTCCACAAACGACCCGAAATAATATGTCACTGAAACATTGAAGTTTTGTCGCTTTGCATTGATGAAATTAACCAGAAAGCCTCTCTGTCACCTAGTTTTTCTCAATTTTCGTTTTGCAGATTCAGCTCAAAAGCGATGTATCATCTCTAACATAAACCTGTCTATCTAATAGTCACACAAACTGTGTATCCAAGAGAAACTCCCTCCAGCACGGAAACACAACTAGAAGGTGGCGATTTTGGTCTGTTCAAGACGCTGGAAGATTAACCAGTGCATATGTCTATAGTACATTATTCTAAGCAGAGAACCATAAGCTGCAGTCAGAGTTTAAGTGAAAAATATTGCGACTGCGCTGATGCCCCAACTGCCTGGAAAATGATCCTGACTTAAGGCACTAAAATGTTCGCCAGAACTCTCAGATCACAGGATGGAGCCTCCGCGTAAATCCCTGAATTAATAATCTAATTGCTAATGGCGAAGGCTTCTGCTAAAGCACTTGGTTGATGAAAGAGCCTAATACCTAGTGGAAAGAGCGCCCCCTAGGTGTCAGTGTTTATACAGGTTTCCCCCAATATCCAAGAGTGTTTCTATGAAACCTTTCGTATGTCAAAATGGCATTCGTTTATATGGGAAAATTTTTGAGCATTCCCACAATGAAAAAGAATTATCTACCAAATCATACCAAATAATACATAAAACCTAAAATAACAATAACATATAGTAAAAGCAGGAATGATATGATACACAGCCTGTATAAAGTATAAATAATTTATGTACAGTGTAGTTTCTCTTATCAAAATCAATAAAGTCATGCGTCGCTAAATGACCGGGATACGTTCTGAGAAATGCGTAGGCAGGCGATATCGCCATTGTGACAACATCATAGTGCAGTTACACAAACCTTGGCTACATGATGTAGCCTAAATAACGATAAAATGTACAGTATAGTAAATACGTAAATCAATAACAGTTGTTAATTCTCATTATGAAGTATTATGTACTGTACATAATTGTCTCCGCTGTACTTTTATGCAACCGTCAGCCTATAGTAGATGTTTACACCAGCATCACCACAAACACATGTGCTTTGTATTTGACGTTACGATGGCTAAAACGTCGATAATTGTTAGAAATGTTTCAGCTCTTTTATAACCTTAGATGACTACTGTTGTACTTGCGGTCCGTCATTGATCGAAAACTTACTATGGCTAGCTAATAAGCAAATGCTAAATGCAATGTTTGTCTTTCTCCTTTATTCACATATCTTTAGGTTAGTGAAAACATGGGCTAATGGGCTTAGGTCGTAAAAAGTGACATAAAGTGAATGTTCGGAAAGCGAGAAATCCCCGTAACCAGAACTGAGACATGCCGTTTTAGTGTGGCCTACCCTGACTTAGCTTATAACTCTTGATGCTATTGTTCTCAAGAAGGAGGGCCAACATTTCAATATCTTTCAAAATGGCAGCAACATTATGCAAACGCACATTAACAGAACAGACATTCCTTTTTATCACAAAAACACTCAAAATTGGAATAGTACCCTGCACAATGAATTCGGTTATATTATGGAACACCCTGTGTGGTTAAGTGAGCGGTGGCCTGCGCAGGAAGAAGTTAAGACTTCTAAGTAAATTACGCAAATTCAACAGCAATGGATTCTGGGAAAAATAATAGTCATTCAGGAATTGTGAGGAGGGTGAGACGCAATGAAATAGCAACCTGCTAGGTATGTATCTCACAGTGAAGTCACCAATCGGTGATGTCTGATCTGGGTAAATTTTATCCCCATCTACACAAAGCCTGGGCTTTACTGAGTATACAAACACAAACAGACAGGTTTCTTCAGAAGAAAATGGCCTGGAGGCCTTCCATACTACACCCAGACTGCAGACACTCTGCTCTTGTTTACAGCAAGCTGTGACTGATGATGTATGTGTAATGCGAATGTCGTTTCGATAGTATAACATTCTGGACGTTGTTAGACCCTGCTAGCTGCTGACAGTGACATGATGTACCACAGAAGCACCTCGGGCGTTTTACCAATGTACGATCGTGCCTGGCAATCCCACGTCAAGGCTGAACAGACAATGAAATGAACAGTTGAAGATTAGGGGTCTTGAGAATGGCAACATCCTGAGTAGTCTGGATGTTGAGGATTATACTGACCTTCCAGGGGAGCGGACTTTGGTGAGGACAGGGTGGAGGGGAGGTGCTCTGCTTCTATTATCAGGCTTTGAGTCAAGTTAGCTTTTATTTTGAAATGGTCCAGACTGCTGAGTCTGGGTTTTCTTCTGACTTTTTCCAAGAGTTGCTGAAAAAGGTCTCAAACTAGACAATTTCAGTTTTTGCAGATTTTCATTAGAATTTTGTTTTCCTAGCTCTGCTCATTGGCAGAACTAGTCTGTCTGCTTTTCTAAAGGAAATGTTGAAGAATTCGATCAACTGAGCTGTTCCTAGAAATTTCCACCGAATGTAACTCCACCTGTCGACCGAAATGTTTATTTAGTGAACCACACAATTTAAATGTTACTCCTAGGAGACTGCTTGCGTTGTTTTTCTGTTCAGTTTTCCTAGCCATATCTGCTCTAGGCCTGGTGTTATTGTTGGCATGAAACATACCAACAGCATTGGGCAGTCGGCCTCCTTCAGTGGTACATTAGCATGCAAGCATATTAAAAAAGACTCTCTGTGGTAGATTCTGGGCTAGGCCCAATGCAGGCTTTGTGTGTGAATGCAGGCCAAGCCTCCTGCTTCACACAAGGCATTGCAGCCTTTCCCCGGCCGTGAATATGCGGCTCTCACGCGAGACGCAGCCCTGACCTCCTCCCTGATAGGCTAATAATAGGCCAAGGGCATTCAGTACAGCTGCAAAAAGAGGCATAATGTATAACTGTGTGCTAATAATAGGCATTTTTGAATAATACTGAGCTAAGAGCATTTATAAACTGCAACTGATTGCATCATGCTAGAGGCTAAGCAGGCAGTAAGATTTACATTTTATTTATTTAGCAGATACTTTTGTCCACAACAACATATAATTGAGAACGTTGGGGCAGATGGTTGATGTTAAAGACCTAACTCAAGGACCTAACGCCACTCTGCTGGTGGGATTAGAACCAGCGACAATCTGATCACATACACAGCACCCCTTATTCACTTCCTGTGCCCATGGAACCACCACAAAATTCCCAATGAGTAGTTCTCAAACCAGTCCCCCCCTCCCCAGGCCCACCTACACATTATTTTACTCATTAACTAACAATAAAGCATTGATTTACCTGGCTGAGGCACATCGGGGGTGGATTAACTAAGAATGTAAATTGACTGGGGAGAGAAACCTGAGCCTTGGGTAGAAAAATGCTAGTTTAAATCAATTAGTGCTACCACAAGCTATACAGTTGAGTTCTTAACCAGATTAGCAGCTGAGGGAACACGTAACAGGATCAACAGCACTCACACATTCACTAAGAAGGGTACCCTTTCCTTGCAGGGCCAGCACTGACCTATAGAGGTGCCGTGGTGAACATTAAAAGCAATGGAAGACACCTTTCCAGCAGCAGCCAGAGCATGGTGCTTTTTTTCTGGAACATTCCCAGTATAGAAATACCCAGGCTGCCAAGTTGAAGTAGGTCAGCATTGAAGTATCATATTGTAAGCAGTCTAATGAGTGACATTTTATACACACAGAGAGCACTGAGCTGTTCTGCAAGGGTGTATTTATTTTAAGGTGGGGGCCATATCATTGTTTTTTTTTTATTAGTTATGAAAAGTTTGATCTCCTTTGTGTTCCTCAGTGTGACCCCACTGACGGATACTACCCGCAAGGCTCTGCTATTCTTTCCGTTCAGGCTGTGAAATCGTATATGCTAATGTGACAATAATACCCAGAATACACTGCTCACATTCACTCCAGGGAATGGTATGTACAACTCACTGTTCAGAGGGACTCAGAAGATGCTTAATCTCCCTGTGGATATACACCAAAAGGTGTGTGTGTGTTTTTTCCATCTTTTGTTTAGAGAAGTCACAGAAAATTACAGAAGTGCTGCTGTAGTGAGAGCAGTACATTTATAACAGAATGAGGCCTGTATTCAAGGCATGGACACACACGCATAAAATAACACAAAGTGCCCCTTTAAAAGACCAGCCATCTGGAATTTCTTCACTGAAATAGCTGCATCATCTGGTCACTGTACTAAATCAAACAGCGATATCATCCCAGTCATTTGGCTCTAATCAAATAACTGCTAAACTCAGACCCCTCTGGACAGTTACATACTGAAGCATAATATTTAGCAGAGCACGTAAATACAGAGGGATACACGCATGTAAAGCAGTGAGAACATATCGGAAAATGCCATTGTATGTTTTTGTAAGGTTTATCATCTAAGTAATAGCAGTTGTGCCTCTATGTTAATGCCATTGTAATTTGGCCACCTATATACTATAATATACTACACAGAATAACAATGCATCTTCAATTAAAATACAATAGTAATCTCTTAAGCTTTTTGTATTGTGTAATGGTAATAAAATGTTTTTAAATGTTATACTATGGTAATAAGGTAATTTTTAATAGTATTTTATATAATGTTTACCATGTAATGATACAGCACTGAAATTAGCCATCATAATTACACAATGAGAACATCATAGTGTACTTACACAAACCTAGGTTATATGTTATATCGTAAAACATGCATGAAACTTAGTACTCTCCAAATTTTGTACAAATGACATGACTGCTACACAATGTTTACAATACAGTTACTTTTTTGTAAGGGAACTATATGTGCTTCTTGGCAACATCATAAGTATTAAATGCAGACGCTCCTCTACTTGCGAATGAGATACGTTCTGAACGACCGTTCATAACTTGAAATGTTCGTAAGTCATTATTCAACATCATTTTAAGGGCATACGCAAGTACAAAGAACTAGGATGCTGGGAGTACGCACACTATGCTGCTGCGCGGCGGGAGTAGCGGCCAGAAGTCATACTACGCGAAATTGGCGCGCAGAAAAAAAATTGATGTTGCGGACAGGAAAGGGAGCCCAATGAGCACAATTTGGACTTACAGTCCTCTTCGTTCGTATGTTTGAAACTTTGTAAGTTGAAAGTTCATAAGTAGAGTAGCGTCTGTACTATAGTACCAAGACAGGTTGGAAATAAACACCATTGCACATAATAGAGTACTATGGTATCAGAACAAAGTACCGTAGTATATAATGAAATACGGTTTAAATACTAGGAACATATTCAATATCCATATCATCAAACCAAAAATGTACCATGCACAACAGAAAAATGCTGAAAGTACAGCTCAGTACAACCACACTGACATGATAATACTATGGTAACTTTTTGTAAAGGAACACTGGAAGTAACTCAGATCTACACAGATTCTAGTAAATTCTTTTAATACTCAACTCAAAAAGTCAACATACAGAAGAGGTCCCTGGAGCCTCACTAGGGGACATTGGCATACACGTGGAACACTGTCACTACCCCCAGCATGACAGCGAGGAGGCCGAGTGCCCCAGCGGCCCCCACCAGGGTCACCACATCAGGTCCTCCACCTATTTCAGATTTCATCATGCATGCTGTTGTTTGTTTGAAAGTAAACAAGTGAATACCTGAGCATATCATCCATTAATGTTTGCTGTGAATAAAATCAGGAATCCATCCTGTGCTTCAGTCTGCTCGTGAGTATGGGGGGGCGGCGTTTTGTACACATAGGGTGCTAACAGATGCCCATGTCGAATAAACAGAACAAAAATGTGGAACATCCAGCAGGAGGGGAGGGAAGACAGGAATGCCTCACTGAGTCAACAAAGAGAGAAGTTAACACCGCCGGGGGGGCGGGGGGGCTTTGCTTAAGAGGGGATCATCTCAGTACAACACTCAAGCGGCATCATATTCTCCAGACCCTCCACTGCTACTCTGATCTTTCACTACAGATCTATGTTCAATTACACTCAAAGACTGTCGACTTTTGTGCCAGCGATCTCCAAAAGTGAAGGACAGAGGTCTTTCAAAGCATAAACGCAGTCACGAGAGAGAGCCCCTTTGATGTGGTGAGCGATGGGATCACATCATTGCTGCACTGTATGTGATAAAGTCATCAGCATCACTGAACACCCCATCAGCAATGACATGCTGAATACATGCACCAAAACGACCTAATGACTGAAATGAATGACCCAAGACTGAAATGAATGACCCAAGACTGAAATGAATGAAGCTTTATTTGCCAGTTATACAAATATGAGTACAGGTACACTGGGATGAGTTTCGTCACCTTGCTATCCACGTTTTTTTTTTGTTTATACAGTAGCCTCTACCAAAGCCCCAATGTAGGCTACTGGCATCCGCAGGAGACTGGCAACTCTTGGTCGATCTCAGGAGGCAGCTGAAGTTCCCAGACATCATTGCATCCACCACACTCAGGCCAGATGTGACCTTGATGTCTGGGGGCTCTAGACAAGTCATCCTGATCGAATTGACCATGGGAAGACCGGTTGGAGAAGGCGCAGGAGAAGAAAAGGACCAAGTATGTGGACCTTTCAGCCGACTGCCGGAGGCATGGGTGGAAGGCTCGCTGCGCGCCTGTGGAGGTGGGATGTAGAGGTTTTGCAGGACAGTCTCTATACCAGGTCCTGGACATTTTGGGCATCCATGGACTGCAAAGGAGAAGAGCCATAAGGAACATCCTGGAGGCGGCAAAGAAATTGTCCTGATGGCTCTGGCTTAAGAGGGGAGGAGTGTGGCAGAAATTGCCACCTGGACACAAGTCGGGACTTGATCACCCCCGGCTGGGTCGCCCAGGTGAGGGTGTCTGATGTTAGACCCGAAACACCCGATGACCCTGGGAAACATCACTGATGATGTGTCCAGCTTGCACCACTGGTGTAATAGAGGAGTGAGGAAACAGGGAAGCTTGGGGTCTGAGTACAGGGTCAGCCAGCATTTTTGGGGGGTTAAGGGCCTTGCCTGAGGGGCCAGCGAAGATGTGGGTATTTTGCCGAGCATGGAATTCGACCTGGAAACCATCCAGACACAGGTACAGTGGCCCACTGAGCCACGTACTGCCCCCCCCAGAGATTCTGATATTTAATTTTTAACTTCTTCACATTATAATTTTGCTTTATTCATATTTGGTGCATCTTTGTCTGTATGGGGTTACCTGAACCTGGCCACAAGCATTTAAAGGTACAGATGTCTCATGCAGATATACGAAAGACTTTCACTTGGATGGATTGCCCTAGGCATACAGGGAAACATGCCGAACATAACGCGGGTAATGGCATGAAGCCTAACTACACACACACACACACAGATTAGGTATCTATATATTTGTGGGGACTATTCATTCATTTCTATGGGAAAACCCTAATCAGACAACCTTAAACCCTACCCAGCCCTAACCTTAACCATAAGTAACCGAACCAAAGACTTTTGACATTATTAATAAGTAACCAAACATTTTTAAGTAAGTAACCAAACAAAAGACGTTTGACATTTTTAGTTTTTGATCACTGTCACAGATTTTTATAAAACTGAGTTTCCCCCTGTGGGGACTGAGACAATGTCCCCTGAAGGTCAAAATAGCAGTTTCACATCATATCATGGGGACATTTGGTTCCCACAATGAAATACACACCACACACACACACACACACACACAGCCTTGGCTTTGCATCTTGGGCTGATTGATTTCCGTTCCTTGAAGCAATCAGATGCTCATTTGATAAGCAGCACATCAATAAGAGCACAATACCTGCCACCACGCTGTGAGCACAAGCAGATTAGTCACATAGTGGAGGGGGGGGGGGTTCCAGAGGAGAATTATGCAGAACGTAAATGTCAGGCTCCTTCCAACCACTGTGTGAGCGTTGCCCCCACCTTGACAGAAAAATGTTGCTGCCTACTCCCCCCGTCACTCCCAGCGGGCTGCTCTTGTTTCTCACCCTGGGCTTTAAGGAGCAGGACTCATACAAAGCAAGACATGAGGAGAAAGCTATGGAGAAGCATCCCAGGAATTCAATTAATCTCAGTCCAGCAGAGGAGAGGGGTTTCAGCTGATCGGTGGGTCCCCAGGGGACCTGGCTGACAGGGGGACGAGATTTGATTTTAACTCGTCATACTTTTCTTAGTGGGGAGGCCACCTTTCTCCCCCCGGCCGATCAGGATGGAGACGTTCGTCTTGTGTGATACAACTACAAGGTGTTGTGACCTTCTCAAAACAAACACAATCATGCTGGGGGCTGGGGGACCAAGGGCAAATGTTCAAGCAGGGGTCTTAAAAAGTAGCTGCTTCTGCCTTTCCTGGGGGGCTTTAAATGGTGTAGTGGTGAAAAGAATCTCCCCTTCCCCATATGCCACTGGGAACAGGAAGAAGTTCCCAAGACAAATCAAGGAAATGCAAGGGTGGATCCACTTACCCTTGGTGCCCCAGGAACAACCTCCCTGAACCCCCATGTCATTAATCACCCCTTATCCCCCTCACCCAGGTGGAAATCGGCCCTGTCACATGGGCATCCGGATGGAAACAGGTGTAAATGGATCTGATTCGCTGTTCAGCATGGTCAGCTGGGCAGGGGGGGTGGCCTCAATCTAGTCATGAGGTGTTTCTCAATATGTGTACTTAACAGTGGGGCTGCCACTAACGACTATTTTTCTATCGATTAATCTATCGACTCTTTCATCGATTGGTCAATTAATCTAAACGATTAATTTTCCTTCAGAAAATCAACTTGACTGTTTAATTTAAGTTAGTTTGTTGTTATCAAAATGAAATGATGTCATTGCAGGGCTTTAGATAATGGACACCGGCTTTTCGGGACTGTACACACATTGTTTTCGCCCACAATTCAATAAGCAGATTAGAAGTATGCCTAAAAATATAAATGAGATGCATATTGTGATGCCCAAACGTTAGTAATCTATATGAATTTGGTGTATCCTCATGTTTAATAAATTTGGTTAGCGGAACACGCCACATCACACTGAAGTCGCGATGGAGGAAGGGACAGATCAGCAGCCACGCCATCTTTTAAAGGAGGAGATACCGTGGTTAAACAAGGTAAAAAGATGTTGGAGGTGTGGCGGTACTTTTTGCAGATTAAAGCCTGACATGTTTTTTTTTTTTTGTAAATATAGTTTTCAATATATTTCATTTTTATTTCAGTTCACAAATTATTTTATTTTATTTAGTGTCCGTTTCCATTTCAGTTTCAGTTTGCGATAACGACACTGGTCCCAACAAGTTCAACTTGCACAAACACACAAGCTGACACCATCAATCAATGCAGAATAAGCGCAGATTTTAGCCTAAACATTTTCACAAACACTTATTCAGTGAACATCCTAATGCAGCAGGCAGACAACAATGGTTTTAACAATGAATATTTAGCAGCTACAAGGACAAAAGATATTAAAAGCCCTAATGGTAATTTAATAAACATGAATAGACAGCATTTTGGGCAGTTTTGCCTACTCTGGCGGTTCATCATCCAGAATAGCTCCTGCATGTTTTCTCTTCAGGTGCTCGTGCATAGCACTAGTGCCGCTGTGGAATGCCATTGCGCTTTGCACAGTGCAATACCACTTTTTTCTTTTAGGATAATTTAACCAACTCCCGAAATAATGTAGTGATATTAAAGGAAAACATTTGGCATAATGAACTGAAGTGTTTTAGAAATCATAAAGGTACTTTTATTAAAATAATGAAAAAAAAAATTATGCGTCGATTTAAGATATTGATGTGGACGCATTTTCAGCGTCGATGTCATCGACTACATCGACAAATCACGGCAGCCCTACTTAACAGTACTTGTGTTCTCACGTACCCGGTTTATATAATCTTCCATTGTTGACGACCAGTTCTAATACTCAGAACAGAAGGACAGAGGATGCCCCACCCCAAATATCATGGATGCATCAGATGCATCCTTGCCAAACAAGACTAATCCCATGATTCATTGCATCCCAAGTTCATTCTTGGGAGGCAAGTTAGCAGGACCGCTATTGCCAAGACCACAAGTACGATGCTGGCGTTCTTGATATTGAGAAACACCCATGGTCAACTGGGCAGAGGGGTGTGGCCTCAACCCAGCCTTGGTCAGAGGGACAGGGGGTGTGGCCTCAATCCAGCCATGGTCAGATGGGCAGGGGGGCGTGGCCTCACTCCAGCCATGGTCAGATGGACAGGGGGGCGTGGACTCGATCCAGCCATGATATGCTGGGTAGGGGGCTGTGGCCTATTTCACCTCTGTTCCAGGTGGACCTGGAACAACCCTTGAAGCATGAGTCACCAAGACACCCCTGGAATTATATACTAATCAACCCATCCTCCAAACAGCCCTGACCAGGATAAGCGTTTAGATGGCTTTGGTTCATCATCACCTGCTTGCACGTTCAGAATGCGGCGTGTTACCCCACCAAATGCTAATCTTCTCGCTTGTTAGATTTTAGTGAAAACAAATTCTGGGTTTTACAGGCCAGCTGTGCATCAATTCCTACATAATTATATTTTTCCAATTTTCAGCCCAGATCTTTAAAATTGAATCATTTAATAGGTCTGTTTTAAAACACCTCAGACACTTGGCGGATCTAGCCCCTCTCCTCAGGAACGGCTCCGTCTGAAATCCTAATGATATTTGGCCACGACATCCACTTAAAGTGCTTAACGGCGCAGTCACTCACAGTCTAATAAAACACTAATGAGGATTTTTCTGATGGGGGAGTGGTGGCTCAGTCGATGCTCTCTACGGGATAATTTAATCTTCCTCTCAGCAGGGTTCAGTCGAAAGGCTGAAGCACGTGTTTAAATGGGAGCGTTTAAAATGCGTATAAAAAAAAACGCTTAAAATATCGGTTATGTGGAGCTGAACTCTCTCCTCCTCAGCTTCTTGTTTCTCCGCAATTTCATGTGCATGATGTGTAATGTTAATTTTTTTTTCCCAAATTGTGGATGTGGATCTCTGATGTCGACATAGAAGGTATAGGAACTTGATTTGATCGAAAAATGTCCAAAAGTGGTTTTACAGGTCCAGGTACAATCTTATAATTTGGCCCTAGAATGAAAGAGGCTGTTTTCCCTTATTTGGTGGGCTCATTAACATGTTCATGAGCTCTGCTCTGATTGGCTGGTTTACAGTGAGGCACTGCAATGGCTCACACAGAGCACAAGTCTCGTGACTTTTTGTAGGCAGTTCGTTAGCATTTTTGAACATCCAGATCTCTCAGCAAAAAGCCTATGAGAATAGTGGGATTTCAGAAAATTGGCGAAAATAATGTCTATGGTTAAAACGAGTATTAAAAAATCTTCACATTTTGTTGAATGAAATAAGTCATTTACTACTTGTGGTATTTCAACAAATTTTAATGTGTAAGGAGTATTTAGTATGCTGCTAACATTTTGCTAAAGGAAGTGAATAACAGAACTACCATCGCTGATCTGAGATGTTTCTGATGAGTTTGCATAAGGAACTTGCAGACTTGGGTGCGACTGCTGACTCTAATGTGATGTGGGAGACCTTCCGTGATAAGACCCTGAAGGTTGCCGAGGGTTCTGTTGGTGTTGCCAGTGTTCCCAGAAGGAGGTGTTTCATCTTGCAGGGCACCCTGGATATTATCAAGAGGAGTCACAGCGCATGACTTAGTGGCAACTCCAGTCTGTACCAGGAACTAAGAAGGATGGCTGTGAGGGCTCTGAGGGCAGATAAGGAGGCGTTTGTTAGATGAATTTGTGAGCAGGTGACACACCATCTGTAGTCTAGTGGCCCACGTCCTGCTTACAGAGGTATCGAAGCATTACACACATCTGAATCTGTTCAGTCTGCAGTCAGGGTGAGTGATGGAATGGTCCTTACGGATGACACTGCAGTTGTAACCCGCTGGGCCGGCTACTTTGAGCAGTTGTTCAAAGCTGACCCTCCAGCTAGGATGTTGGATATCTCTGGGTCTACGGTTCTCAAAGCTGATACTCCGATCAGCTGAGGTTCATTGCGGCCTTTGTCGATTTTCGTAAAGTGTTCTAATCAGTTGATCAAGTTGCCCTGTGGGACATTCTGAGACTTCGTGGGATCCCCCCGAAGTTACTGGACGTCATGGCCGGCCTGTACACTGGTACTGTAAATTCTGTGCAGAGTGGAGGGAGAACCTCTGCGTTCTTCCCAGTTGATTCTGGGGTTTGCCAGGGGTGTGTTCTTGCTCCTATTCTGTTCAATGCTTGTATGGATTGGGTGTTAGGCAGGGTCGTGGGGTCCAGCGGCTGTGGAGCATCCGTTGGTGAAGAAAGATTTACTGATCTTGACTTTGCCGATGATGCCGTGATCTTAGCAGAGTCAATGGAGGCTCTGATTGGGGCTCTCAAGAGACTGAGTGAGGAGTCTGAGTGTCTGGGATTGCAGATGATAAAGACCAAGATCCAGGCATTTAATGACTTCTTAGACACAGCCATCAGTAGTGTGTCTGTCTGCGGGGAGAATGTCGACCTTGTTGAGAGGTTGACTTACCTCGGCAGTGACATTCATGTCTCTAGTGACTCTACCTATGAAGTCAGCAGATGGATTGGAAGATCATGGGGGGTCATGAGGTCGCTGGAAAGGGGTGTGTAGTGCTCCCGATATCTTTGCAAGAGGACGAAGGTCCAAGTCTTTGGAGTCCTGGTGCTCCCTGTCTTACTGTATGGCTGTGAGACATGGACGCTATCCAGTGAGCTGAGACGAAGACTGGACTCCTTTGGTACTGTGTCTCTTCGGAGAATCCTTAGGTACTGTTGTCTTGAATGAGCGGTTGCTAGAGGAGTCCCGAATGAGGCACATTACCGGCATTGTGAAGGAACATCAGTTACGGCACTATGGCCATGTGACGCGTTTCCCTGAGGGTGATCCGGCTTGCAGAACCCTCTTTCCTGAGGACCGAAGTCGGTGGACCAGGCCAAGGGGGCCCCCATGTAACACCTGGCTGCGGCAGATGGATGGCCATCTCCGGAGGGTGGGACTGGGCTGTGTATCTGCCTGGGGGATCGCTGGCCAGGTGGTGGGTGCGGCAACGCGCTGCATCAGCGCATGCTCTCCTAACCTGACCTGACCTGATCTTAGCCCAGCTTTTGAAGGACTTGCATACACCAGGACGCCTGCTGAAAGAATTCTTTAGCCACATCGCTGTACATCATAGCTGTTTCTTATCTTTGTAATCTTAATTATTGTGTATACTATACATATGATAGTTTTTGCATATAAAATAAAGGGCCGACTTACAACCAAATTGACTTTTGACCGGTCACCAATACTACGCAAGTCTTGTGTGCATGGGTAATGATGTATATTTACTAGGCATGACAGGCAAATGAAATTATTTCGCATCTCACCCAACGACTCATTTTACGATGCAAGATTCGTCATTGCAATTTTTATGAAGAACTCGAAACAGCAAGCTGAGCAGCTTGCAAATGTGTTGTCTGTAATGCGTTTGGAGTTCTGCATTCTTTTTCTGCAGTATCGATTAGATATCTGTTTAACCAAAAGCAGGCTACAGGAAGTGCAGAAGCCTCTTGCCAATGTCAGTATCACAATCTTCGTAATGTAATCTGCTAGTACCATGTTAAACTGGGGCACGTTTTCCCAAAAGCATGGCTGATAGCATCTTACATAGTTAGAGGCATGCAACTGAATGGTCGCAACTTATGTAACTTGTTAACAGAAGCTTTTCGGAAATGTACCCCTGACTTACCTGTTAAAGATTTACATCCACCATGCCCTTGTGCATATAGTTAAGCATACAGTTGTCCTCCGCTTCGACCTTCACAACAGTTGATGTCCGTTGAGCCTGAAAGTAGGCTGGCATATGATCATTTTGGGGGCGTGGTTAAAACTATTATGTAACAGCCTAGGAATTTTGAAACCGCCCGTTTCACTTCCTTCTTTATATTCTTATATATACATATTCAGAAATGATCAGAGGTGGAAAGTTCAGGTTCAGACAGTACAAATCCAAACCACAATTTTGTTTCAACTAACCAGTTGTATTCTGTGAATGTGACTCTTTATGCTCAACCAGTTGGTTGAAACAAAATCTTGGCCTGGAATTGTACTTTCTGAACCTCTGGAAATTATATCTGATAGAGGGAACAACAGTGTTTGACATTCACGGTACGGCATTTCCATGTGCCGAACTCATTCAACTATGCCGAGGTAGTCGAATTTTCATTCAATGGCACCTTTAAATTATAATTGTTTGCGGTACTCCACCTCCCAGAATTCCACAGCGCAGACTGTGTCAGGTGACTATCTATCGTCACCCTTAATGTGTCGCTCAGTTGATTGAGAGAGATTGCGAAGGATTGGACGTTACTTGAGGATCTGAAAGTATGGTTCTTTGTCTCTTTTGTTTCTACCGTATGATTTATATCATTCATAATCTGAACTGAATAAAAATGGAGGCAATAAAATGCGCGCCATACTCTCCCGGGGCGCTTTTTGTATTCATAGTTTACTTTTCCACGGTTTCCTCCCATTTAGGTTGTTTATCACTCGTGTGTTCGTACTCGTCTCCATTTCTGCTTGATGCTTCGCAAGATTTATCGCGCTTCAGAGCTGGCACAGAGCACACGTGAACAATGAAAGCGGCAGCCGAGATAATCGTCCTTCTTAACGATAGCTGTGTTGCTCATAAAAATAGACCCTGAGGCTCAGTTCGTGCAATGGGTAATTTTCTGTTTCCATGATATTATAAGCTAAGAATCAAGTATTAACCGTATGCCGTATTTTAAACCGTATTTAGGAGCATAAAAATATTATTATTCAGTTACCTGAATGAAAGCCTTGGTCTAATGTACGTACACCGCATATAATTCAATATTTTTAAACATTGTAGAGGTTAGAAGTAATTTATGCCATGTACCTTTCTGACAAGTCACAGCATGCCCGCTGTCTGTGCTGTGTGGCACCTTTACTGCTCATTTGACAGGTCTTGACTGAATTTGGTTAATAAATGTGCGGGATGATGAACGATAAATTGCATTAATTGATGTTCTGAATGTGTGTGGGTGGGGCAGGGCCTGGATTTTGGGGTCCTCCACAATAAACGCATATATCAGCCCACCAGGAAAAAATTCCTGGTATTCCAGATGTCCAGTCCATCCTGGGGATGGGGGAAAGCCTTTTCCAGAATCCTCGCTCAATTCATTGGCACGAGCGTACCTTACACTAGTTCAACACCACAGCTTTCGAAGGTATTAGCTCTCCAGGCCGTGAGAAGAGCGTCACGTGTGTGTCAGCATTCATATGATGCCCTTTGCCCCCGACAAGGTCGTGCAAGTGCAAGGTCATGAACTTTGACCCAGAGGCGTGGCCTCTCGTGGAGGCTCGTGAGGCTTCATCTTAGTCGTTTCATGTTAGACTAACAATGCTGAATGAGGAAAAACAACTTTGGTGGGGGCAGGGTGTCTGGCTCCTCTGTCTGTGAGCAGAAGGTCACTGGTTCAAATCCCAGAGTGATGTCACTGTTGGGCCCTTGAGTAAGGCCCTCAGTTGCTCCAGGGAGAGTCTGCCTCTGCTTTCTTAGTTCAGCTGTATGTTGCTTTGGTTAACAACATCTGCTAAATAAATTTAAATCAGCTAAAACTCTCAAGTCAGAGTGTGGCAGATTGCAAACAGCACCACTCTAAGAGATTCCATGCACAGGGAAAGTCCTCCTCCGAGCGACTGTCCTTCTCCTGGAAAGGCGGGGGGGGGCACGTGGTACACACAAGTCGACTTGGGGCTGTAAACAAGCTTGCTGTCGCACACATACTTGTGAAAAAGTCCATCGCCTCCTGAAAGTGACGGACGATGCTGCCGCTGCTTCCAGGGCTGGAACGTTCTGGAAAGAGGAATCTAAAAATGGGAAAATTATTATGCTTGTGCATTTTCATATAGAAGATTTTAGCAGCTTATAATGAACATTCAGAACATCAGCAAGTATGTGGTTTAGTCAGCACAGAAAGACATACAGTAAGTCTGCTGTTCTTATGGTAAAAATCATAGTACACCGTGTAATAGACCTATGGTTGCATTTTTGGATATTATAATTTCCTACCACACGATTCACTGAAGTAATTAATCACTGCAAACCAGTGAATGATATTCCATGTGACTTCAGCTGCTTATCACCGTAGAAACGTCACTCAACAGTTCCCAAGGATGGGGCTCCATTATGCTCCTTCAGCAGAAGGCCCCGGTTGCTATGGCAATAGAGGCAGGAGGATAACGCGGCACGTTTCTGAAGCGGATCCTCCAGGCAGTCTCGCGTCCTTCCCGTCTCACACGTAGAGGCCTCCAGGTGGTGTATCGCTCGCTATCTTTCACACACCTTCCCAGGCCTGCTGATGTGGTCATGCGGGGATTAAGCCATGGGTTTGACACCCAAAAGGTAGGGTATTAGTTTTCAGCAAGATGGCCCAAAATAATGGGGACACCTGGTTTACTTACAGAGACAGTGGTGAATGATCAAACCGGCTTGCTCATTCAGGAGCACATGAATCCATCCCCACATCAGAGTGAATATGTCAAGCCCAGAACAGCAGCTCCAATATTGAGAGTTCTTTATTAAAATACTACAAAGTGAAAGATCAGAGGATGAGTGAAAAGGTGCAAGTACTGAGAATACAGGAGTGGCTGACCGCCAGTCCAGCCCCAGCGCACTCACAAGCTCCTATTACACACAATGTAATTTCTTGTTTCTAGGATAGTGTAGTGACTGTTTCTGGCCAAGAGGGGGCCCTCTCACGTGCAATGTTTGAGTGGTGTTAATGCGGGATCAGTGCACAAATGCCGCTGAAATATTAAAATGTGAATTTCTCCTCACATGGGGCTCCAGGATATGTAATACATATAATTTGATTGGGACACAACCTGCAAGATCAGAAAAAGAAAACAAAAGGGTCCAGATTCTGTACATTTCCAACTATCTACCAATCAAACATTAAGCCAGGTCACTGTTAACCTCGAGCCTAGAAACACAAAACGTCCCTGGACACCCTGGATGGGACACCTGTGAAATAATTTGAATAATACAATAAAGGCAAGCATTGACAGTGACCCTGATCCTTTGCATATATGAAGGTGATCTGTTATGGCTGTATAGTCAGGCTGCATGTTGCTTAGCTCAGTCTGTCCATCCTGAACATTGTCAGGAGGGTTCAAGGCGGCCTTTCAGGCTAACATCCATGGGGCAAAGCCCAATCTTGACAGCCCTGTGTCCTCATGCAGCAAAGCCACACACACACACACCCTGCCTTGCGGGGGCAGCAGTGAAACATCATTAACTGCTCTCCCTGAAGAAAAAACCCGCCGTATCTCACTGTAGGCGGTGGCACACAAACTGCGGAAGCTGAAACTCTCCAGTGCGCTCACCCTCTTAAGCCCTCCTGTAGCGTCAAGCGTCAAGCGAGAATAACCCTGGGATCTCCGATCATTGTACTACGACAGATGACTGTAGGATATCGGAAAGCTTTGCCATGTCAAATATTTGTGGGTAATTGTAAAATATAAGACAACCGCAGATATCAGATAATAGTTCAATGCTGAATCGAAGTGGAGTATAAGTGTTACACCCCAGTCTAGGGTTGGGACGTACTGTATCACGTGTGGGGAAAAAGGGGCAGAAGGGAAATAAGGAGACACAAATAACCAGAACTGCAAATCGCTACATTTTCACAAAGTATATTTCACACTTAATATAGAAACACCAATGTGAAGGTCAGGAGTGGCCCACGCCAAAACAACAAACAGGTAAATAACTAGGGGCATAACACCCACTTACCCTAAACCAAAACAGAATCCAAATAACAAAGCGCTACCCTAACTCCGCGACTAGCCAAAAACACAGCCCAAGCACACATACAGAGACCATAAAGGCGGCCACTTCCTATTCTCAGTGTATACAGAATTAACAAGGGACAAAACTCAAAATAAATAAACTGTAATATTATACACCAAAGTCAAACATTGAGAACCACTCCACACCGCCACTAGAATCACACACCCATGGTCAGCTTTACCCACCTGGTGAGCTTGTCATCAACACTTATGGCTGGCATAGCTGTCATCGAGAGAAGGGCGCTGTAGGCCAGAGGGTGGGGTGTGCAGAGAGAAACCGGTGCATCATGCCATAGAATTGTCCCAAAACATGAAAAGATGGCCAAAGGCATGTGTATCCTGGTAGATTCTTCTGGAAAGGCATGGCCATACTGGGAAATACCTTTGGAAAGGTAGGGCTGCTTAGATAGATGTTTCTGGAAAGGCATGACTAGTCTGGTAGATTCGCTGGCATACACCCCCCCCCGGTGGGATTTAATCCTCCCACATGACAGATGGTGTGACTCTGCATCTTTGCCGTGTTGTTCTCTTATTGTTAAACTATGATGAGGAATAAAGGCCAGCACTTCACTGCATAAACACAGACACGGGTATTTTCTTTTCTAAATAACGATTGAATATTATTTTAAAATGGGCAAACTCGGCAGGCGAAGCACTGTGTTCGAGTGAAAAGAAAATGTACAGCAGATCAAATGCAGACTGGAGGGGAGAAAAACCTAGTTGGAAAGAAAGAAGTGATTTGGGAAACCCCCTGAGAATCAGAGGCGAAGAGCAACAGAACAATTCAACAACAGAAGACCAGTTCCGCAATACACTAAGTCTGACAGTGAACTGGTAAGACAGACAATGCCAGACTAAGCAAAGCCCAGTCAAGAGGGAGCTGCAAACAGGGCCTGGAGAGGGACTGAGGAAGACGGGCAGCCAAGACACCAGCTTTATGTGTGGTGATAATGAAAGGGGTGTGAAAACAAAAAATAAAGAGTAGTGCTGACTTACATGCAGAGTGGTGCGTGACTTTTATTCCTCCTTTTGACATTTACTTTAGCTCAAACATACAAAATTTCTGATGTGCAGCCTTAACAAAAAACAGAATCACTGAAATTATTGTATTGGACTTATAACACAGTTTACTAGAGATGTCGTAATTAAGTGGGATTCAAATTTGATTTGAATCCCTGATACAGAGGCTTTATTTGCCATTCGGACAAGGAATGCATCTTTTCACATATCTTTTCTCCTTTGAGACCTAGACACAGTTGATAGTGATGCTTGGGGTCTGACCACAGCCATTTATCTGCGAAAGACTAGTACTAAGTACTCGGACTTCTCTGGTTTTTACATCAAGTTTTTTGCACTTGGATTGCACTGTTGCTGAGTATTTGTATCTTATTGTTCTGGAGAATAAGTATTTTTCTTGAGAACACACCAGAATACAGCACACCAACAGTTATTTTTAGTCATTTCATGTGTAGCGCTGCCCCGAAAACTGTTTACATATTTAATGTTTCTGCATGTCAGCCAATGATGCCGCCTTGCTAGCAGGATGGTTTCAGGATAATGCTTTATGGCAGTGCTTCCACTGAAAGACCAACGGAACCTGTTAAATAGACAGTGGTGGACTTCTCACGTGATTTATGCCAGGCAAGTATTTATAATCAGTAAGTGCGATGAAACCGTTATCAGGGTCGCCAGCTCTCACCCATCTGGCGAGACACTCACGCTTCCAGACTCACGTGCCCATGCAAGAAATCTTACAGTAAATATATATTGTTCGATTACAAACCTAAAATTAGCTACATGTTGGGGTAGTTTGCAAACCCTACAGGTTACATACATGTAAATGCATGTGCATGTATGTGCAGACTTGTCTCTAATTGAAAATCTCACTGCAGCCGGCCGACCAAAGTTGGCAACCCTGCATCATCACCTCGGGGATCTTGTAATAATATATAGCCAGCAACCTATACTCAGCAATCTACTTTACTTTTCTTCCCATAAAAAATATTTCTGTTGTATAAATATGTGCCTAATCTTTCTTTTCTTGTTTTCTTAGTGGAAGCATTCCAGTGTCACGCAAAGGGTATAAGCAAAACAGACAGATGATGATGATGATGGTGATAAATGAAGTGTTACTGCCGCCACACCTCCTCCTCTCAAACAAGGAATACTCAGCACACCAGCCACCACCCAGAAGAAAGTGAATGCAGTGATTTTTGAGTTCACGATTGGAGATGTGCAGCCTTTTTCATTAGGAGAAAATGCCCTGTTCCATAAGGTGATCAAAGGAATCAGTGTGGGAAAGCCACCCCTGTGCAGGAAAATATTGATGCTGCACACTGAAAAAGGATTTCAACAAATGAAGGAGGGAGTCACGAAACACTTCAGGGCTCAACATAGGGGTTTCATTGGAATCTCTTGTCACTGGATTGAGCCAGAGACATTTGACAGAAAGTCGGCTGCATTGGCATGTGAAAGAATAAGAGGCCACCACATCTATGATGTGTCAAAATAAGTCAGACTCATACGGAATTTCACATCCAGGGCGAAGTTTGCGCAATCACAGACAAAGGAAGCAATTTCGTCAAAGCTTTCGGTGAATATGGAGGTTTAGATTTAGAAGACGACATGGATGATAAATATTGTGAAGATCAGTATTACCTTGCTCTTAAAGACTAATCTACCAATCCGGAATGGTGCTTTTTAAATATTCCATTAAAACCTTACAGCACTTACAGCAAAAAGTGTAACTGCAACTTTCAAACTAGTCCTCTGGACTACTGCAGTTTAGGAATGCCATTAAAACCTTACAGACCTGAATTACAACATTTTGATAACATCAATAGTTTTTTTTCTTTACCCAGTAAATGCAATAATGACAAAGACCAGGTGCCTTAGATGACACAAAACAGAAAACATTTCAAATGGCCAGGGCAGAGTTGAAGTCAAAGACAAGGTGGTAATTCTCCACAAGGGTGCAAGCAGGACAACATTGAACCATCTCAAAAACTGCTAAATGGTTTTCAAAGTCAAGAAGTCCTGGCCTTATTTGACCACATCCAACACAGTTAACACTGAAGAAGGCCACTGCCAAACTATGCGGCCGGACAGCGGAAGGTCCATATAAGAACAAGCTGCTGTAGGTGAGAGGAATGTCTTTTCACATTGTTGCTACGATCATTTACAAGATAGAAAAGTGAGATTGTATGACACTTGCCATAGCGATAGCATTTAAGATAGTAGCTTCAATTTTAAAGCTTCTACTTTTAGGGACAGCTTAATTGCATCCTGTTCTGGGAAACATTTCTGGAATACTTCAAACATGTCGCACAGGGTGGGGGGGGGGGGGGGGTATTCAATATTGATGGCCTATATCAGCCCCATCAGTAGCGTGTAAGCTTCAGCAGTTGTGCCGCATCCTGGAAACATCTGGATCCTCTCCATCAGCTCCATGGACGACCAGGACATAAGGATATGTTGGGTTGCTTCACTGCGGCTGCATACAATTTATAAAAAAATGAAGACAATTATATTGAGAAACAAATGAATCTGCTTGAATCATTCAGATTATTTCATTATCAGTGCACAATGAAAAGATAAAAAAAAAGATTATCATTAAATACTTCAGACTGTTAAATTGAGTCAAATCTATTTTCGAGAAAACCAGCATTAGTAAAACATTTGAAGAACATGGCGCAAGACGGCTGTACCACTGAATTATGCTTCTGAAAGGATACTGAATTTCACAGTCTTAAACTGTATGCCTCTGTGTAACCCTATGGATTTGTAACCCCAGAGCATGTTTAGTCTTCGTAATCATCTCATACTTTAGGGTTAACTTGCACAATAAACACATGAAAATTTTAAACAGTGTAATTTAAAAAAATCACGTATTACCAGGGAATCTTCAAAAAGTTTCTCTTCTTTTTCATCAAGGTACAATGTGGGGCTACGGATAACAATGCTATTAAACATGTCAATGCTTTGGGTCTGTGAACAAGATTAATATTGTGTCAATACTGAAGCATTATACACAATGAACTGCCAAGTGAGAACACAAGAGGAACAGTGATTTGAGTGCAAAGAGTAAGAGTCACGTGTAGGAAGATGGAGCACGCGGGGGTATGGAAGCTACAGAGTGCATGTGCACGGGGGAGTGTGCATGTGTGTATGAGAGTGAGTAAGACAGAAAACACTAAAAAAACAAAAACAGAACAGGCACAATTTTGAACAAACAAACCTGACTCGGTTTGTCCAGGAACAACCTCAGCTTGGGCCCACAACACCTCCCTTTTGGTGCGTAGTGGTCAAGTTTAAACATACACCTCTGCTCCTGGGACATTGTCGTTTTTCTCCTGAATTCCTCCATCTGAATTGACAACAGATTCACAAATACAACATCAGGAACTGAGGAAATAAGCAAGGGTGAATTCTGTACAAGGTGATTTAAACCCTGCAGATATTCATGGTGGAATGAACCAGCTAGCACTTTTTAAAATGGTCGATTCAAAAAGAGGAACACTAATTTGCCTTCCAGTTTAACAATGAGAAGTGTGTTTCTCGTCTACGTTCATGTGGTCAATCAGGACAGTACTCCGTAACATTAATTATAAAAACAAGGTAGCGTTACTGCCCAATGGAGCAAGTAACATTTTAAGGGTTTATAAATTCACCTACCTTAGCTTCACAAAACATAGCACTCTTTGAAGTCATCAGCAGCTGGACCACCACCCACAACCTCAAGCCTTCGATAGCAGAAGGTTTTGGCCATTTTTCTTTGAATTACTAAATTTCTTTACCCACTGAAACAGGAAGCTTGAGCTTAATCATCAGCTAAATTACTCTAACGTTGACCTTAACTACATTTCCACTCCTCTGCTCTTGACTAAGCTCTCTCTCTGGCAATGTCTAAGCCTTTAGTTTTACAGAAGAGAAATTGAGTTTTCCTGTATCGTTATGTTTGCATTGTTTTTTTCTAACCTGGTGAGGTTAGCTAGCTAACAGTTAACAAGATTAAAAGTAAATAAAAGCAGTCTCAGAGGAGGAACCAAAACTTAACAATACTGAGATGTGATTAAAACTAACATCAAGGTAATTACAAACATCATCACACACTGCAGTGCCCCCATATCGACAGGAGAGAAGTTCCAAGATGTACCGGGGATAGTAACAAACACTCATCGGTGTGGTGAGGTCCAAACACTCTGGGCTATAGCTCAGAGTATTTTCGCCACAATCTGAAACGGAAAGGCAATAACTTACGTTACATGTGAGATTCTCCAGCCATGAGGTAGCACCTCCATGACAAGTGAGCAAGTTTAAATGTCTTTGATCGAACCCGACTAAAACGGCATCTATCTTGTCTTGTCCAAAGGCACATGTGCAGATTTAAACACAATATGCTTTTAGATTAATATTTACTTAGTATTTTTACGTTTATGTGCAGTAAATATAATTCAAATACTGTATAATAATGTGTAACTTACCCTTCCAGAAATTTCATTGATTACATGAATAAAATGTATATAATAAGTATATTAAGAAATTTTACTTATCACTGAAAACTATATTACAATATAGAAAATACGAGTTAATTTAATATGTTTTATAGTTCATTTTGTTAGTGTAGCTTGAGTCTCCTGACCCCCAAATAGCAAGGCGAGATGCGGTGGATGACGTGGCAATGTCTCTCTGTAGATTTGGTTAGTCCAGATGTAGATGATGGTGTCTGTACCTTTACTAGCAGCCCATCAGCTTAGAGATGACCTTGTCCTCCGCTGCGATGCATCTCTTAGCTTCATGCCCCTCTTCTCTACATCGGTAACAGAAGAATACTTCTCTGTGGCTTGAAGCATTAGACCACCTTTGTACGGTTCTTCTGCAGGAATATGGGGCTGAGCTAGCTTCCCTTTTCTGGATCTCTCCCAGTCTGCTTTTAAAGAGTTGTCTTTAAAGTAATAACCATAGCCTGGAGTCGATGCTGTAAATCAATTACTTGTTTCCGAATGTCAGGGCCCACGTTTCGCTTCTCTGCTTTTGCCCCTTTCTTCAGCTGTGTCAACTCATCTCCTTCGCTGACAGGCAGGTCGTTTGTCTTCTTTGGGGATGACTCGGAAACGATTGCCTTTAAGTCACTGACCATTGAACTCAATCAAGCTGTTTACGATGTAGCTGCTGTTGTGCTCTCAGTGGCACTCAGGTGCCGCACTGTAGCTCCGCCTGCCCTGGAAGTGGCCCTACAACACACTAGCCGCAGGTCTTCTTCCTCCTGAATCTTGTTTAATAAACTTTGAGAGGTTGTTTCTTCGCTCTCTTAGGCATAACTGCACCAACATAAGTTCTGACTTAACTGCTCCTCGTAACGACTGCTCCACTCAGGCCCGATCTTTCTGAGCTGGGAGGACGCATCCACACTCACCCCAAAGCTTTGATGTTCTGAAGGGTATTCTCTATAAATCCGACCTCAGCTTCTTCAGGAACATAACTACTAAGCCATTGATTTGGATCTACTCCTTCCCCCTTACACCAGTTCCTATGTTGTGACATTTTTACGAGTCTAGATCAGGGTGTATATGTATATAGCCTCCTTCTGCCACATGAAGGGGAAAGGGTGTGAGTCCCAGGGTGTGATTCTCACCAGATGAGCCCAATGCATATTGGTTATACCTCACCCATCCTATAGGTACACAGTTACACTCCTCTCTGTATTCTTAGCTATCCAGTGAGTGAAGACAGCCTCGGGGTACAATATGAACAGCATAACATTTTCAATAGAATATCTACAGAATAAAATCAGTTCAAATTCAATTCAATTCAATAATCCCTACTACAGTACAATATTTACAAAGTACAGAAATAACCAAAATAAGTACTATTGACTCCTATAAATTCCATTTATATTCAGGAAAAGGCGATACAACCCTGACATAGATTTAGCCTCAATTCACATCATGTCAATATGCTCCATTTCCATACACAACTAAAAGATGCTAAGTGGCTTCCATGTACCTGCAGATTCCCATCAAACGCACAGCAAAAGGAAAAGGATACTGCGTCATACATTCATTTACAATTGTGTAACACAGGGGTGGCCAATCAGAATCGGCCACAGTATGTGCGGGTTTTCGCTGCAACTCCCTAATTTGATTACTAATTAAAGGAATCATTGGCTGAAGAGTCCTCACACCTGGGTTTGAACAGTGACCTAAAGGTTATCGCAAAAACCTGCATATATAATAGCCCATTGTGAATAAGACTGGCCAGCCCTGGTATAACACATGTACATAAACCTTGGGCTAATCAGAATACAATGCTACTTCAATTAACCCGTATAGTCGGAACAGACTACTGAATTTACAAATACTCCTTACAAAATTACAAAGTTGGCAAACAAAATAAATGAAATAAAACCAGTTGCAGGCCTGTTGTACCTCCAAGATGGGCTGGTATAGCATCCGTCGGGTAAAGGAAATTAATCACATGCAGCGTCCTCAAGATGTTCACATGGCGTGACTACTCCAAACCGGACAATGGCTCTGAATGAAACACCTGAATTCAATGATTAAGAGGTGAGTCTCAATAGTTTTGTCCATTTAATTCATCTTAACATACTATAAAATGTTTGATTTCACCAGCATTTGTGCAAAGTGATTATACAAAGATAGCACTGGTGGTTTGTGCAATGAAGCGATCAGACTGAGACAAGCAGAGGCCAGCAATCTGAGCTCCAGGCGCAGAATAGGCCTTGGTGTGACAGGTGTGGGCTTCTGTTTTGTGTTGCTACTTCTAGGACTGTGACACATCAAATGTAGTTAGCACAGCAAAATTACTGTGTCTTTCTGCATAAAAGTGGGACACTACAGGGATTCAACTCAATTCATCTAACAGAATGTCCTTCCTAACATATATGTACAAATGCATGGAAGCCAGAAGAGCATGGAGGACCAGAATGAAATGATGCAGATCCATTTAGTTGGGAAAAAAACACCACTGGCGGTCTAAGATCAGCCAGCCTCTCCTGGTTGATGTACGGCATAGTGGGCTACACCTCTGTTCTTCTCATTGGAAGGTTGTTGGTTCAAATCCCATTCTTGGCAGTGTAGCTGCATCTCCACTGGACCCTTGAGCAAGCTGTTTAACCCCTGAAAAATGCTCCAGGGTTGAATAACTGACCATTTGTTCAGACCCCAAGCTTCACTCCTACCTTTATATATGTGTGTGTCTCAAACAGGAGCATGGTGGGATATGTATAAATGAAAATGTTCTGAAATTCCTGTTATCGTTTTAGTATAAATGGTAAATAAAAACCTTAGTTTCATGCCATGCCTCCCATACAAGCTGAACCTAAGGAGTCGTTAGGTTACCGTGGTTACAAGCTGGTCGCAACAGCAGTCAAACAGCAGATTTGTTTTGTTAAACTGGGACACGACTTGGGAAAAACTGAGCATTTTCCCACAGTTCTCTGCTTCAGTGAGCGATGCCAGCCGGCTCCACATGGGCCAGTCATTTCAGGAAGGGGTGCCAATGCAAGCAGTCACTCCCGTCACGGGAAAAACCCAAATGCCAGGGCATCTGTGACGGGCCGTCACCTCGCATCCCGTCGGCATGATAAGCCATGAAGAAAGGAGTTTTCTGTGGCGCCTTCTCCTGCAAAATGATGGTTGGTGTTTGCGACTATAACAGAAACACCTCCCTGGGGGGGGGGGGGGTGGGTTGGCCCCGTTTACCCCCGTTTTAACCGTGAGATGCGCCAGCGGGGGCCCCCCTGGCAAATAGAACGGGGGGGGGGGGGGGGGGGGCGC
>JAODKC010000066.1:0-37384 GCA_026777985.1 Mormyrops attenuatus | reverse complement strand
CGGTGGGGTGGGGGGCCCCCCCCCGGGGGGGGGTTCAACCCCCCCCCCCCCCCCGCCCCCCGGACCCCCCCCAACCCCCGCCGTTGTATTTGCGGAAACCAAAACCGTGGGGGGGGGGGGGGGGGGGGTGCTGTTGGCAGGTATGGGAGATAGAAAGAGACAAAGGGACAGAGAGTGAGAGAGACCGAGACATAATGAGAGACAGAAGGACAGAGAGACAATGGCAGAAAAACAGAAAAAGACGGAGGGACAGATAGAAAGGGACAGAAGGAGAGAGAGATAATGAGAGTGAGACAGAGGTGGGAGATAGAGAGATAGTAAGAGATGAGAGACGGAGAGAAAGCAAGAGTGCCTCACAGCAACTACAAAAGCACAGTCCTGTGAACCTCTTAATAAATGAGAAAACATGTACAAACTCTAATGACTATTAGGACTGAAAATCCTCATACATTATTTACTTTCAATATCCACATTAATGTTGTGTTTAGTAATAAAACCGCTCAATAACTAGCGTCATTGTTTTTAATACTGATCGGTAATAACCTTTTCTCTTTTAATAGAGGTTATATTTTCTCTCCGGGCTATTGGTATCATTCTTGCTGAAGCAGCTCAACATAACAAAGAGAGAAGTCAATTGGCTTGACTTTGGCGCCTCCTATCTGTGCCTCACACCAATGCAGCCTGGTTCCCAGTGAACTGCAACAGCAGTAGGATGGATGAATGGATGGATGGATGCAATGGATAATAACTGGCAGGGTGGCACAGTGGGTATCATGTCCCCTGCTGCATCCAGGATACCCCCCTGCCCTGTACTTCCTGTGACATAATAGATGAATAACAGTAAAGGCAGGCTGATGGTGGCGTGATCCAGCCAGGTCCATCTCCTTCCACCTGACTGTCCTCCACATGGCCTTCACCTTTGACCCCAGAGGGGGAGTGGCCATCCTCAATACAGCATATATATGACCACACTGCGAACCGGTGCTAGAGGAGATGCCCCGATTGGAGGCACGTGGCGGGGTCAGGGGGTGCCTGAACACCTGCCTCTTTCATCTGAATGATTGAACATGCCAGCTTTTGTTCCAAGTGCCCTTTTTCAATAACCAATAATCACACAAAATCTCCTGCCACCACTTGCCCCCTGAAAAGTCTGTGCATGTCACTGCTGTTTGGCGTTTTGGTTTAATGGACAAACTACCCCCCCCCCCCCACATCGATTGTACAGAAACAGCTACAGCAGCCTAGCAAGAGGTAAGAGGCAACTCGAAAAAGTGATGGGGGGGTGGGGATGGAGCTCAAGGAATGCGGCTGATGTAGGAGTACCGGCCCTTCGGGGGATTGCAGTGAGCAGTGGGTTAGGATGCGGTGCCTTTGATCAGAAGGTTGCTGGTTCAAATCCCATTATTTGAATGTGTGTAGGTCAGCTATGCAAATTATTTGATTTAAAATGATTTACATTTAATTTGCTTAGCAGATGCTCTTATTCAAAGTGACATTTTTTGGAGTAAGCAGGGTCAGACTGTCCCGGGGAGGAACTGGGAGTTAGGCTTTCCTCAGGGGCCCAATGGTGATGTCATCACTGGGCCCTTAATCCCCAGTTGCCCCAAACACTGTTGGACTCCGCTTTCTTAGAAAAATTGTAAAAGCATCTGATAAATATATAAAGCATAAATTCACCAGCTACACATCCCCACTTTCTCCCTGCTAATGACTTTAGAGCTCAAATGCATTCATACATACATGTATGCTGCTGTCAACATAATGCACAATGTAAATAAGCCTTTGTTCTGCAATGCGGAGGGGCACCGTAACGAAGGAAGAGTACACAATGAAACTCATAAATGGAGGAGGATCAATGTTAGCAAACTTGTCATTGAAATACACAGAAAATCACTTGTTTAACGCGAAAGAAAAAAAGCATAAAAAGATACACAAAATATTAGCATGAAATGGAAAAACGACGCAGATCAAAACAAAGGCAAGGTGGGATTTGATCAGCAGTTTGCAGTTGAAGGTGTGTCACTGCGCAGAAGCTGCTTGGTTCGTGTGCTGGTCCATAATCTTCAGCTGATATTTTACCCGACATCTCCGGCAAACTCATTACCCCCCAGCTGCAGATGGGACAGGGGCCATATCAGTTTGTGGGCCTTTTAAAGTCATCAGACTAAGAATAGTTTGACTGGGTTTCATCACTGCAGTTAAAGTCTTAAGAAAAATCTTGACGTCTTAAAATGTCTATTCTCATTAATCTTACATACAGTGGCAGCCCTTTATCCATGGTTTCAGTATCCTGAGATTCAGTTATCCTAGGACTGAAATATTCTTTGAAAAATTCCACAAATAAACAGCTCATAGGATTCAAACTATGCACCAATTGTATATGAGCTATAAGCCGAAAAGTACCGGCAATAGACTATGATATTTTTAAACACATTTTTACAGCGTTCTCTTTACAGGTTATGTACACGCACATGATACAACATTTTTCATTGTGAAATATGTAACAGTAGTTCTATCAGTTCCTTTGTCCATTGAGGGGAATAAAAAACATGATTTTCATTGCTCGGCCATCGCTTGATAAATGATACAACTTCATTGCTCTCATCTCTTGAGAATTAGGCTAAGATATCAGATTCCTTTAATTGGTGAGACAGTACAGTACTGTATATTAATGTACTTATTATTACTACGTTTAATGTTAGTAAAGTCTCAATGTGCATAATTTATACGCAAGTGGACAATATGTAAATGCATGAAAATCAATCATTATTTATGGGGTCTGCGGATGGTTTGCTAATAGCCACGGTTTTGCCTGCCCGCGGTAGGTCTAGGGTCGTATCCCTCGCAGATTTTGGGGGACTACCGTGTCTCAATAAAATACTAATTACATGCAATTATACTGTAACCTGCATTGCTGATTTTATATGTATCCCACAGTTCTTTGTGACTGCCACCCATTCGTTACACTAAGGAGAGAATCTACACACACAGGAATCCTGGATACCAGTCACACTTTATCCGTTTTGGATGGACCTGAAAAACCACATTAGTAGTAGATCCACTACGTCCAATATGTCCGGGCCCACCTGTAATCTGGAGTGCTGGAGATGTAGGATGCATCTTTAGATCTGCTTTTTAATAGAATATCACAATTATAAAACCTCCATTTTCAGTCTCTTAGCTTAATTATGCCTCATTACGCTTAATTGTAACTTTATCATGATTTCTAGTAAATTTGAGTGATGTTTTTATGGCAAAACAAAGAATGCATGTAGGTATAGTGATATTTTGTTGTAAACAGCAGGATGTGTAAACACTTGCATGGTCAATATGAACAACAGCTCTGCCTGGAATTTGTAGGATTTCTCTTTGTTCCCTCACTTGGTCTTCAGACAGCACCAGGATGATAGGAATGCAGGCAGTGACCTGGAGCTGCATCAGTGAATGAACACATCCAGGATGTAAAAACAGATCAGCAGAGATGATGCAGTGGTGGACCAGATGGCCTATTAGCCCATCAAATTACTTTTGGGACCGAAGAATCGGCATGATGGTGTGTGACCCAGAGGAGAGACGGGCAATCACCGGGCAATCCCAGCCCCCAGTCCCCGTTCTTTGGACCATAACACCTGCAGGAATCCTCTCTCCAAACACCAGCCACGGGATGGCGATTTGACATTCAGGACGTCAAAGTGAAGCCACAAGAAACAGGAAGGAGTCTAATGCTGCAGAAAATTCCAGGCTGTCACTAGCCAGACAGTAGTGTCTCTGTTAACACAGATATGGGGCTGTTCGTTAGGGGGAAATACTGGCTTCTCCAGGGGTGACAGGGATCAGGTAGGGATGAGGACAAAATGACAGTGGTTGGTGGAGCAGGGACTCAGTCGAATGCAGGGTTGCCATCACTCACACATCAGGCGTGACACTCACGCTTTCAGATGCCCAGGCAAGAAATCTTACAGCAAATCTATATTATTCCATTTTTAAACTGAAAATGAGCTACATCAACAGCTAGGGTAGTTTGCAAACTCTACAGATTACTTACAAGGTAATAAAACTCTTACATACATGTAAATGTGTGTACATGTGTGTGCAGAATTGTCTCGAATTGAAAATCTCACGCCAGTCAGCTGACCGAGGCTGGCAACCCTGTGATGGGTTTTACTGGACTTAGCTGTCGCCAAAACTTTACTGTCCCATCAACCTACAGTATCTCACCCAAGCCAACTCACATACCCTTTCTTACAAGCTTCTGTAAGGGGGGGCGGGGGGCTGATGGGGTATTTAACGAGGAAGTTGGATGTCATGGGAAAATACATGATAACTGTCAGTACACATTTGGACTTCAGATTAGCAAACTCAAAAGCAAGCATCAAAAAGACATTTTTCCTCTGCTATTAAAGAGACCCAGTCAGAGAAACTCTCCCTTAAGTAGGCCTACTAATCAGGTGAGAGACCCAAAACGCACCTCACTCCTTATGTCCATAAAATAACCCCATTAGAATATTACCATGTTGTTGAGTGAACATACATACAGGGCAAAAATAGTTAGTACAATCATCTTTAAACCAGATGCAGCTCTGGAAAAATCTTGGTCTCGTTTTTTTCCAGAGCTGTATTTTATATTGGTTTATTTATTGATAATATTACAGCCGTTAAGCAAAATGCGATTGGGTTTCATGCTTTTCATAGTTTCAGTTCTACCAAATTCTTCCATGCCGTCCTCCATGGACCTCCTCACATTGGAGTTGCATTTCTGTCCACAAACCAGCACGGGAAGCAGGTACTATGCTGGCAAATAGATATGGTTCGTTCCAGTACAGTGGCGTTGACCGTCAGAAACTGGTGGAGGAGGGTGGCCAGGATAACTGGCAGCAAAACACCCAGAGTAATTACCCTGGGTTTCTCACATCACTGGAGGCTTCAACACCCAGACCATCCACCAATGACAGACAACCCTGGATGGTTAAACAGTCACATGGGGGCAGATCCAACGGCAGGACACACTCTTCATTTTAATTGCACGTTTGCCTCAGGCACCACTACCGGAAATTGTCACACCAGGATACGTTTCAGCCAGAAGATCGCACCCTGAGTGTCCACAGACATCCAGGGGCTGGAGAGATCGGTGCGATTCACTAGGCACCTCCGGAGAAAGATCCAGACAGCGGGCCGACCGTAAGTTCGGAGGAAGCCCCTTTCAGATTGGTGGGAGGTTCCTGTTTTAAGCTCATTAAATATTGGGTGATCTACAAAATCCTTAAACAACTAGGCTCTTTCTGCGCAGTATCTACCTGCATTATCAGTCGATTAACTAAACACAAAAAAATCACCTCAGTATTTGGTCCTGTACACTATAAAGCTGGAATTTAAATAATTTTAATGATTTATAAAGATATTTATAAAGAAGTGCTGGGGGTAACCATCACAATATATGAAACCTTGAAATGCTGTCCTATACTCTTATATTAAATTAATGTTATGGACAAATGTTCTATGATTGTTAAAAGCCACCTAGAAATGATCTTAATTCACTCGGAAAATGTGTGAAGAGCAACAGACTAGCATGTCTTCTGAAGTGATCCCTTACCGTGCGCCCAGCACTTCCTCAGACAGGCTCCAAGCCCCCAAAGTCAGAAGACAGATGGATTATGTTTGCTGTGATTCGCTCACAAATATTAACATGAACCAAACATGACACATTAAAGTGGAGTCGCGGGACCAGCGTCATTAATTCGGCGATGATTTTGATGGCCCATGACCCCTGCATTAATGTCCTTGTTCCTTCACCATCTCCAACCTCTGATCCGTTATTGTAAGTTACAGATAGTAAGTCAGGCAGACTTTCTTTCTCCACAAAAGCAGCCCTGTTCTGACAGGAACACAGGAGTCGTTGTTAGCAGAAGCTAGCGAACACACATGCTTTGTCACTGCAGCCCCGAGCCGGCGAGGCCCTGATTCCACCCTCAGACCAATTATAAAATTCCTCACAACCAGCCCAGCACCCCATGAAAAGAGGAAGCGTGTTTGCAAACGTTAATGCTGTTCAACCAGCCGAACTGCACTTCACGCTACTCGATTTTAAACACTATTCCATGCTGCCAAAAGGACGCTTTACACATCAATTGCAGAGATATCATTACAGGCTTATTTTAATTCACGTTTGTAATGTGGGAGGCCCTCTATATATAGTTCAGCTCCTTGGGTTGGGCATGAAGAGTGAAGTCTTTACTTGAAAGGAGAGGGGCCGAGTTTTTTTTTTTTTTTTTTTAAACATCTCATTGTGTGCATGTCTGGGTCAAGGAGGGAAATGGAATTACCCAAAATTTGTCAAATTTAATTTGGCCACAGACGGACCCTGATGCCTTTCATTTGCTTCATATAACGTAAAATGTCACCATTGTAATAAAGAGACGGTCGGGGATGGCTAAGGCGCCCCCCCATGACAGGGGCTCGGGTTCGAGGCCCGCTCCAGCTCGCCAGCCGTATGTTTCGAGCCTGGCCTTTCACCCCCTCATCACCAGGCTGCCATGCTGGCATTTTATCCTGGCCCACAGGGTCATTGGCAGGATAAAGTGAAAGTGCCCCCCCCCCAATGAGCTCAGCGGAAAGAGGCAGGTGGCCGACGTCGCAAATGCTGATAGGGGGGCACTCACCCACCCCCCATGCCGCAGGTTAACACAGGCATCCAGTGTTAAAGGGGAGGGCCAATGACAGGTCAAACTGGCCCTTCCTGATTTGGGGAGATTTATTTACATTAATTTTAAAAATAGCTACTAATAAATTTAAAGCCAGGATGGGAAAAGTGGCTTAGAAAGGGACATAATTAATTGCCAGAATCAGAAATAGAATCCTTTTATTTTCTTGGGGCAAAAAAACTAGGAATTTGTTTGGGTGCATGGAGTAAAGAATTAAACATGCAACCAAGACTAAAATACAAAAACAGTGAACAAAAATAAATCAAATACAGGAAGACACAAAGATGTTACTAATAAACCAACATATAAATAAGACATTGCGCAAACAAGCTTCTCAAGTCAAAAAAGATACAGTGGGTGACTATTAGATCCCACCATCACCATTACAAACCTCAGGCCATACAAAGGACAATGGAGAGCACTTCATGTTTATGTAAGAATGGCTTATCTTTCATGAATGTCTTACTGCCTTCATTAACCTTCATGACTGTGTATTTTCATAATTTTTTTTAATCCGGTATTGTAGAATGCCACTCTGTCCTTATTAACAATGTACAAGATGCCCTTAACATGCAGCCAGTATTGAGTATTGGGTTGTTGCTTGTAATTGTAGAGCCAGGATTTTTTTGTGTCAGCTCTTAAATTGCTTGGCCTGAACAATGTCGCCTGCAGATCAGCTGATATCTCTGGCAGGGGACGCTGAACATGCCGCAGATTTTCACACCATTCAGCCTTAATGGCCTCCTCCACGAAGTGCCGTCTTTCCCCCAGAATCGCTTGTCCAATATGCAGCCCCACTGGGAAGCAGCATCGATCTTATGGAAGCGGCGCCAGACCGCCGAGCCACGTGACCGCCGCGAGCCAATCAGCGCACGGCTTCGTGGTATCGCTCGCTCTTTCACCAGTACTTGGTGTGTGTGTGTGTGTAATAGATAACATTTTCAACACACCACGTTCTATTTCAAAAAGCTTGACGATTTAAAAACTGACTCAAAAAGACCATCTGCCTTGGTTTTCATAGCTCCTTCGATTTTTTTTTCTCTATACCTTGCTAACTCGGTCAGCGGCAGAGGATGACGACACATGGGCAACAGGGATGTCCCCCCCGTAGCAAATCCCTTAGCTTGCATGCTAAAGCAGACAGCAGGGGCCCGTCGGTCTTCCTTTTCTCATTAGCCTGCTCCACTGGACGATCTCCCTGAGGCAATACCAAGACCTGCAGGTCTGCACCGCAAAAAAAAAAGAGAAAATCACTTGGGGGAACGCATCAAGTAGTGGATAGGTCCTGGCTCTGTCCAGCACGCACATGTGGATCTTCCCCCCGCCATCTCACTCTATGACTAGCTGAGCAGATTGGACCTCGTTATCCCTGCAGCTCCCACCATGCGAAGACTGGGGGTCAAGCACGAACGACAGCTGGCCAACACCCAGGGGAACACCTAGCAGATGCCCCCCCCCAACAAACTCATATGAAAGTCATACACTCAAACACATGCCACACATCGGACAAGACGTGACCTGACCCGGTTCTGCTGCGCGTGAGACAAATGCATCGACACGGCAACCACGTGACCTGTAGACCCCGCAAATAAAACGGAGGCGTTTTAAAATGCCCTTCAAGCGTTGGTCACTTCAAGTAGAAACAGGCTCGAAATGCATATTTATAGATGCAAATTCACACTCATTAAAATATTGTGAAAAGAAAGCAGTTTTTTCTTTGAAAGCCCAGTGTGGAAACAGCATAGCCTTGAAAACCAGTTCCAAGCGTAGGAAATAACAGTTTTAGTGGGGACCGCCAGTATTAGCAATAGTTACTGTGAACGATCGTGGTTATGGCAGTGAAATTCACAGGGCTAATCAGTCTACATTTGTGTTTCACCGTGCTTTCTTAATATGAAGTACCTCGGAAATCTGGGGGTGAAATCCTGGACAGAAAAGGGGTACACAGAGATATCTACAATTGTGAAAAAAAACAACTAAAATACCAGGCATCTGCATGATTAATGACGTTATAAATCTCATTAGCTATTCACAGGTTATTTTTGCAGACAGGTAAACAAAAACGTTCCACAACAAAGAAACGTAATTTCAGCCCCCATATTCACGCAAGTGCAAACAATATGAATCTTTCATTATCCGCTCATCGTCTAAGTACAGTGGGATGGATCATGTTTAATAAACCCAATTTGTGCGTGATGTACGGAAACACGTATCAGCAACAACAAAAAACGTCCAAAAACCACAGGGCACACGAACGTGCGATTTAGGGTTTTTTTGGTTTGTGAAAATTTCGGGTTAAAGGCTGTTTCCTTCAGAAACAATGCCACCTGGTGGCCGGTTTAAGTCACAAGAGACAGGCAGTTGCAGAACACACACGGCTGTTTTGCAGGACTTCTGTATAATTTATATTACCATTACCCGCAAGTAACTGTTCCTTGGGCTGAGGGCGCCTCACTGACGGGCGGTAGCGGTTACAAAGCAGGATACCTACTAGAGGAGAGTGAAGATTAAATTAGTGGATCAAGTCAATAGAATAAATAATGCCAACACACAGCCAAGGGCAATCTAAATTTTTAATCCAATTTTCATTCATTTTAATAAAAGATGACATCTCGTTACAATGGAAATGCATTTGCTACTGGTTCCTAAAACTCCCAGTACCGTGACATTGCCACCAAGTCCAGGTGTGACTCGCTCTCTATACCATAAAGAGCACCACCAGTAAGAGTGTTTGACAAAAGAAAGGAGACTTAAAAATGGCTGTAAGTACACTTAGGGGAAAAAATGATTAAAAATAAAAAAAGATTAAATCAATGTTTATTCTCAGTAGCAGTTACTCTGTGAACACCCCAACACAAACCTCGAAAACAGACACATTAATGCATAATAGTCTGACAGAAGCAAGACATGTTTCCCAGCATTGCCGAGTTTCCTTCTACGGCAGGTCATTCTGTATGGCTTACGATCTCGTAGGGTCGGACCCAAAGGCCAATCTGCATCTTGTGTATGTTTAGGTAAACAACACAGGAAAACACAAGTTAAATGGTTTACCAGCAACTGCCAAATACCTCAGATAATATGGTTTAAAAGCCAGAAATGATTCATATGCAGACAAAAATGATAAAATACACTCTGCACTGGTTCATCACCTGTATAAACCCAAACACAGACACAACACACAGACACAGGGCTGGTTGTACTGGCTGAACTGCGTAAGGCTTATTTCTGCGAAGACATCAAGCCAGACGAGCATAACATATAAAAAAGGTGTGTGTGTGTGTGTGTGTGTGTGTGTGCGCGCACGCGGGGGGTAGCAGATACCGAAGTCGAAAACCGCACAGTTTCACCAACCAGAGAGACCAGTGCTGTCATTGCATAATATGGCTTTGGGTCACTGTGTTTCTGTAATGAACCAGCAGGTTAGCAACTGCGAAACTACATACAGAACGCAGGAGTATTATTCAACACAATGCTAACGACTACACAAGTATTTAAAAAATAAAAATTTTATGACCTGGAGACAAAATACATCTATGAAACTGAGCGCAAAGACTGGAGCCCCATAAATACAACTCATTGGATTCATCAGCTTTCATTTGGGTAAAGTGATTTATAACTCATCGATTCTACTCCCTTCTGAGATGACTGATAAAAAGGGTTTTGGCGGGAACACTTCTAGCTGGTCATACAGTGAGTGATTGGAAGATGTAGAGAACCGAATCTGTTTTTATTCAACCAGTCGATCCATGGGCTCCACTGAACCAGAAAAGGGAGTGATTCTGAAACAAGCGTGTCAGCAACAACGGAGGATACAAGGAGATACAACCAAACCCGCCAAAAATGCAGAATGCGCGAAGCCACACTGAAAAATCACTCTGTGCGTAAGAACTCTGTGCGTCCGAAATCGTAAGGACGTAAGAATGGTGCAGCGCGCCAATAATCCCCACAACCTCACATATTAAACAGCCGCAGAGATTATTTCTAAATTAGGTTTGGCAGAAGGACAGGAGTAAAATGTTTAGGTATGTTTATACACGCACGCAAGCACACACACATGCACACACAGACGCACACACATACGCCAATCTACAAGGCCGATATTAAACAAAAAGCTAAACGCCTTAAAAAAAAAAAAAAATATATAATAACCCAATAAAACAATAAAAGGCTAGCCTATTGTTCTTCACAGGGATAATTATCTGCACCCCTTCCTTCATCGCTGCTTCACCCTGAGAAGGGCTCCCCCACTTGGTCGAGCCTCGGTCCTGCAGGCGGCTGGCTGCTCCAGGGTCAGACCGTGCAGCAGCGGTTCTGGAATAGCTGCTCGATTACAGTACTGTCAGCCAGCGTGGACACGTCCCCCAGGTCCTGCTCGTTACGGGCGATCTTGCGCAGGACACGCCGCATGATCTTCCCTGCAATGACGATTCAGGGGTGTGGCAACCAGAACCATTAAGCAAACAGAAAAAGCAGAAGAACCCCAGATGGCATTTCTGCATGCGGCACTGGGGGTTAGAGTCTGTGTCTAGAAGGTTGCTGGTTCAAATCCCATGGCAGGCAGAGCCTAAGCAAAGCCCTTAAACCCCAATTGTGCATAGAAATAGCAAATATAAGTATCAATATTGTCATATAAACAGCACATTAACATGTTGAGTAAGTACAGGAGTTAATCTTTCTTAAACCAGAACCTCCCAAATGAAAGCAGACCAGAGGTAGAAGCCCCCAAATTAAGGCAGGGGATGATACTGGGTTTCACTGGAGGTCAACATAACTAACCCGTGTAACCACTGCGGATATTAGCAGACCTGCTGACCTCCAGCGGATTCTCCGACCATGTCCGCAGCTCAAGGTGAGGTTTCATGAAACAGGAAGTGGAGGTGAGGCCTCACCTGATCTTGTTTTTGGGAGTGCTGGAGCATTCTGCATGTAGTCCGGTGTGGCAATGGCACCGATCTTCTCCCGCACTGTCAGAGAAGGAAGTTAATCTCACCGCACAGATAAAACCACGCGTGTCTATGGTACGGGGTCCGTCCGCAAGCCTGAATACTGTGACCGAGAAGTGGGTACCCTTCTTCTTAAGCTCGGCCTCCAGGGTGGCGCTGTACTGGCAGCCATCCTTCAGCGTGACAAAACAGTAGAGGCTCTCGCCCTTCACGGGATGGGGGTGGCTGACCACAGCTGCCTCGGCCACCGCCTCGTGCTCCACCAGGGCCGACTCCACCTCCGCCGTGCTCAGCAGGTGCCCTGTGAGTGATGACCAGCGTTTCCATGACAACCCATCGTGGCAGGAGTCGACACCCATGATACGCCTAACCTGACATACGGCCTGAATACTGTAACTCAGGTGTACTTATGATGAATGGTTACATTTCGCCACTTAGCGTCGGCTAACAGGCCTTACCGGACACGTTCAGCATGTCGTCGATTCTCCCTGTGATCCACAGGTACCCATCCTTATCCCTCCTGCAACCTGAGGAACCCAAATAAGAAGTCATATTGGTCTCGTGTCATATATCCCCCACCCCCCCACCCCCCATAGAAAAAGGGAGCATAAAACATGGCGTCCCCAGTCTGGGGCCTCACCGTCTCCGGTGACATAGTAGCCCGGGAATTTCTTGAAGTACGTGGTCTCAAACCTCTGGTGGTTCCCGTAGACTGTTCTCATGACACCAGGCCAGGGCTGTTTGAAAACCTGACAGCACAAAGGCGTTCAGTGCGTTGCCAGGAAGCCCCCCCCCCCCCGCGTCTCCGCGGCACCCCTCCAAGAGCGATGGCAGGCATTCACTGGCGCGCAATCAGAGCAGCGGCGATACGGCCCATTTAAAGTAAACAGGCCGCCAGCTCTTCAGGTTCACTTTGCTCACAGACCCACAGTCCTGCTATAAGCACCGAGTCAACATTAACGCTAACGTTTAAAATAGGGGCCATTGTTCCGGTTAGCAGCTACCGTTGAATTTAGTAGCCATTATTAGAATTAGCGGCTGTCATTCGATTTAGTGGCTATCATTCAGTTTAGTGACATTTAGTTTTGAAGTTAATCTTCCCATTAGCGTCTACCGTTCAAAATATATCAATGTTCTCATTAGCAACTACGGTTCAATTTAGCAGATACCATTTGGCATCATTGCCATTTACAGGACATTGCTGAAATTAGCAGATATCATTTACGTTACCAGGTATCCCTCATTTGGTCCCTCTAGCTCCTCCCCTGACTCATTCAAAATGGCAGGAACGACACCAAAGAAAGGAAACGTCTGCAAAAAAGAGACCGCAACAAACAAATGGCCAGACTGTACCAAGGAGGACCTGGGATTCCAGGTTTTGGAGGGAATTTGCATATTTGGCCAAACAATTTTAAGAGGTTTTGGAGGAGGACATACTGCTGAGCCAGGCTTCAGGGGGGTGGCAGCTGGGAGCGGAGTCAACACGTGCCCCCCCTAGGAAGGGAAGAGACAGAGTCAGGAAACAGCACCGCCCCGCAGAGCCCAGTACTAGCCTGTGCTAGGCTTTAGCCATCTCATTATGCAGCGATGCATTAACTCTAAACGAAGCAGGTCTAGACAAACGGCGCATACCGTCTCCGTCTGCCAGAACGTGTCCACCACGGGGCACCGCTTCTCCCCGACCACGTTGTAGTACCACAGCCAGGCCTCTGGGTTGATGGGCTCCCCGACCGTGCCCAATACCTTCAGCGACTTCCTGGTAAACCTGCGGGGAGGCCGAAACTTTCTGTAAGTGCTGAGGACCACTTAAGCCTAAACACGGTGTAGCACACAGTATTGAAACCCATCGTGTATTCAAGCTCTGTGTCGAATGGCTATTATAAGGGTGCAAACTGGCAACATCCTACCTAGAAAATGGGTCCCATCCAAACAAGAGGTTACAGCCAAAGTCAAGTCAACGTCAACTTCACTGTCATTGTGCACATGCACAACAAAATGCTACGAGAAGCTAACATGCAAGACTGCAGGAAGAATGCGACTCCAAGGATGACAGGACTAAAAAATACAAATCCCCCAATCCAAGGTTCCCCATTTACGCATCAGAGGAATCTTCGGCGCCACGTACGACTATATTTCTGCACACTATGAGGGACTCACCTGCGGACGGGCTCGTCTCCGAACTTCATCAGCATGCGAATGGCAGTGGGTGCCGTGTAGAACTTGGTCACCCGGTACTTATCGACGATCTCCCACATCCGGCTCACGTCTGGGTAGGTGGGCAGGCCCTCAAACTGAGACGAGTGGCGATGGCGCCAATTCAGATCACCTGACCCGGCTATAGCCGCCAAGAGCGACGACGGGCAGGGAGAGTCGTCTTACCAACACACTGGTGGCCCCGTTGGCCAGGGGCCCGTAGGTGATGTAGGAGTGCCCGGTGATCCAGCCGATGTCAGCCGTGCACCAGTAGATGTCCTGAGGCTGGTAGTCGAATACGTACTTGAAGGTGCAGGCTGTGTAGAGCATGTAGCCGCTGATGGTGTGTAGGACACCCTGGTCGGGAGGACAGTGGGGTCACTACACCTAAAACCGTCCCACCATCTTTTCACTTGATGTCGAGCTTTTGGGGCGGGGGGGCATACCTTGGGCTTGCCAGTGGAGCCACTGGTGTACAGGATGAATAGCGGGTCCTCCGACTCGCACCATACAGGATCGCACTCGTCTGAGGCATCCTCAATCAGTGTGTGCCAGCAGAGGTCCACCTCGGGGTTCCAGGGAATCTGCGGGGGACCGGAGCAGGCCGCTGTTAGCTGTCGAAACTGACCAATGGGTCAGGATACCGCCATCACTGACCCCGCTTTGAGTTTGGTCGACCGTGGGTAACAAGATACACACTGTCCTGGGCAAGTCTCAGGCTGTCAAAGAAAAATGTGTAAAGCTATTTATCTGGGTAGTAAGTATATGTTTTCTTAGAAAAAAAAAAAAAAAACATGATATAGAATGATACAGAATAGAATGAGAATAAGCAACAGTATGAACAATATGATCCTCAGGGGCACCTCAGCCATTTCATGTATTCGTTAAATTTCACCATTAGCTCTATTAATCAATTACTTAGGTAACTTGATGGGATATTGATTGGCCAAATATGGTAGTGCCCAAGTCAACAAATACATGGCTGTATTGGACGGTTATTTCAAATATTGGGGTGACTTTAGAAGAGGTTTGGAGATGGCTAAGCTAACACACTTTGATAGACATATCATCATAGTTTAACATGAGCATTATACAGACATGATTTTCTTCAACAGCCTTTTGCACAGAACTGTATAAAAACCACTTCTGCTTCCTCAGACACAACCCTGAGGCTGGAGTTTCACGCTTGTGGAAGTTTTATTTATACAAAAATGTTCTGAGGGTAAGAGGTCGGTTCAAGCAACTAGAGGTGGTGGGACCAAGAAATCTGATTGGTTGGTCCTACCTCCTCTAGTTGCTTCGACCCACCTCCTCTACAATGTGATTGGTTCTCTCTCTGAACCAATCATTTTTCATTTTGCCCTCAGAACATTTTTGTACAAGTAAAACTCCCATAAGCGAGTTTCACAGCTGTTGATGATAATTATACTTATTATAATTAATTTCAAAAGAGGGGGAAAGCACCGGGGGTTATAAAGTACAGACTAAATACAGAAAGCTGTGATTGGCTGGCTCGCACACAGCATCGTTAGTAATACAGCGTGTCTGTTGTCAATCCGCAAATGCAGCGCTTAAGAGGGAAGGAAAATCAAACGTTTTGTAAGAGTACAAATCAAAACAGTCAAGTGGGAGCGTTCAGCCAACTAATTGCCAACAACAATTGTTAAAAACCACATGCCAGTTCCTGGGGCCTCACTGCAAATTCAGCAAAGGAGCCTGAATTTTCCCATGAGCCCAGGTTACATGGCCAAGAGGATAGGAAGGACAGACAGTCTCAACTACTGAAACAGGTTAGCTGGACGTTTCTATCCTGTCCAGGACACAAATCCTCAACCCAGACAGAAACATCCCCCCATTTAAAACCGACTGTCCAGTAGCAACAGGGCATAGAAACATATTTTGCTCAGTCAGTTGTTCAATTTATGGCAAAACCATCATCATTTTAGTGATCATCTACAGGGAGCTGTAGGTCATTCTACAACAAATTCTGATTCAGTTAGGATTATGGTTAATAGGACTATTATTTTTTAGTATGGTTATAACCACAGATTACCGTGTTACTAAGTAACATTGGTGAAGTTGGTGGAACAGAAAGAAACCGGTGTGCATTTGACAGGTCAGGAAATAACAGCTGGACCAGTTTCCTGGAATTTCAAGCCATACTGCGGAATAACGGCGGGTTTGCGATCGCGGAGAATCCGTCAATCTCCGTTCCCGAGCCGTTTCTACGCCCTGGTGGCCAGCGAGAGAACTGCGCAGGCGTAACTAAGCATGCTCTCATACTACACTAGCTGGAAGCGCGCCGGGAGTGGGGAAGGGGACACGGCGGGAATCTGCGGGAGCGGGAATACCTGGGGGAGGGGGCGGGCTTTCTTTACGGTCTCTTTGCGTTCCTGCTGTTAAAGCCAAAGGTTAATGGAAAAGGATTTTCAGTTTAAGCTGACAATCAGGGACCGAAACATCGTTAGCATGAAGCCTGACCGCTCATTAAACACAGACTCAGAGGCGATGCGGAGGTGCCACTGCGGTCGATTCATTAACAGCGAGAGACTCTCCACAACCCAGTCAGCACCTGGCCGTGGCTCTCACCTGTAGGTTGGGGCAGGTTCGCTTCGCCGGGGGGGACTGGGACCCCAGGGCTGGCGAGGAGGCGGGGCACTCTTTGGACAGATGTTTCAACATGATGCACTTCTGTATGGAGAAGTTTCTGGAAACCACACAGTAAAAACCTTATATGCAATGCATGGTCAATTTTTCATGGCTTAAAATCTGTCTGACAGATCGTAATGGCCAATTAACGGTAGAGTAGGAGGGATTCATTTTCCTCCATAACTAGGATTCTGGGTATTCCTAAACAGCAGTTCCTAACTGCCTCCCAAAGATAGATGCAAAAATTGAAAACTGGAGCACCTAGTCAAATAGATCGATCCAAACATCGTTTTCAAAATCCAGATTTAGTGAAGACCACTTTTGAAAATACAGACATTCCATGAACCTCCCTAAATATAGGACATAATATTACATGCCTTAAAAACAAAAAAGATACCTGACAGTGACACCAAAATCAAACTGGAGCATCTAAAACTTTCTGTGATTGAGCACCTGCTGAGCAGAAGCAGACTGATAACGGACTGGGAGATGAGATTAACGAACAAAACCTGTATCAGGTCTGTGTTCGGGGCCCCCAGCCCCCGCATCCTTACTTTTCTCGGCATTTCTCCAAAGCATCATCTGCGATCACCTTCAGACTGATCAGTTTGTCCCCTCGGTAAAATCCATCTGCGGCGGGGGGCATGAGCGGAATAAAGGAATCAAAGGGAAGGAGTCCACAGAGAGAGTGAAGAACAGAGTGAGAAGACAAACTGTTATCAATCATTCATCAATCAATCGTCAAGCAGATGAGATGTATAACTGCCCGGGGAGGTGGGGGGTAATATTTATTTTAGGGTCTGAAAAAGTAGGACAGCTTTACAAGAGGAGAAGTGAGCTATCTGAATCGGGACAACAGCAGGATGGAAGACAGTAGCGGCCCAGGACTACGGGGCGTGAGTCGCACCTGCAGTGATGAGCAGAGAGCACTGAGAGTCCATGATCCTCTCTGACAACGACTCGGCGGAAAAGCCTGCGAACTGAGCAGGGAGACGCACGTCACATACACATCCATCCATAAAGACACCCATCTCCAATCGCGGGGTGACCCTCCCTCCATCCGGAGGAACCATAAGAAGCAAGATCAGCATTTTAATAAAGCATTTAAAAAATATATTATTGGTTATGTCATGTTATTGGTTAACAAGACACACTGATACAGACCTGTAGTTTGATTTGTATGTGAAAAGAGTTTTTAGGGTGAAGAGATTTGAAAAGTGGTGTCTGTCTTCAGTGACCCCTCTGTCACCTGACAGCCGAGGATGGGTGTGGCTAAATGTCACCTCGCCCGGGCTGATGGGTTCGGATCCCCCTGCTGTTTCACAGCACCCGCTCACTCACCACGATGGAGTGGACCGCCCCGATGCGGGCACAAGCCAGCATGGCCACCACCAGCTCCACAATCATGGGCATGTAGATGGAGACGCGATCACCCTTCTTCACGCCTGTGTGAATGCGTGCACACAGACACAGTCAATTTACAGTACATTTACTTAGCAGGCATACAATGGGGTCAAAGCACAGGGTCAGCCATCACCCAGTGCCCCTGGAGTAGTTACAAGCCATGCTCCAGGACCCAAGAGTTATTGTGTGATTTGAACCCATGACCTTCTGGATGCAGGACCAGATCCCTAACCTACTGAGCTACGCACAACCCACTTAGTCACAGTCCGGATAAAGGGCCTTGCTCAAGGGTCGAACAGTGACACGCTTAATCTACTAGCCATGGGATTCAATCCCACAACCTGTATTTCCAACCAACATAGGCACCGCTGTGCAAATGACACTGCCCCTCGTTCCCCATCACACAGCACCGCCCCCAAATTTCCAGTGTCCACCCCACCACTGCCTGTCAATTCACAGCATACATCTGTCCCAACTCAATAAATCAGCTGCTTATTATTGTCACTAAAAGAGGCAGGGATATGGAGGGGGTGTCCATACCTAGAGACTTCAGGACATTGGCGAGCTTGCAGACACGCTGAAGCAGTTCCCTGTAGGTGATCTTCAGCTCGTCCCCGGGTTCATTGCCCTCCCTGAAGATCAGAACACGGCCATCGTTAATCACCTGCTTTCGACTGGTTAACATCACAAGGAGCAGTGATGTTACGTCCTGGAGTCTTTCATTCTGCATCCTTAACTGATGTGGCCACCGGCATGAAAGACAGTTTGGGTTTTTAAAGGTTACTCAAATGTACAAGAGAAGGGAGGGTGTAAAAATTCACAATAAAAGTCATTTCAAAACAGGAGGAAAATTATTCGCGTGGAACTATTGATAAGTCAAATTCATATCTGCATGAACAGAATGTCTGTACAAGAAACTGAAAACGCCGTTGATATGAGCTTATTAAAATAATGAATTCTACAGACACCCCCCCCCCACACCAGGGTACAGCTAAAGTGACCAAGGTGACCCACGGCTTCTCTTTCTAAAATAAGCTTATCTTAGCCTGCAGTGACTCCCAAAATATTTTAATGCCGTCAAGTGGATAAAAATATAACAGGAACTGACAAAACGACCAACGATTAACAGTCATGACCCTCTGAACAGGAGCTAGAGCTAAAGTTGGAACCTCTGAACTGTATAGTATTTTACTGGGGTGGGGGGGGGTTTACATTTTATTAACAGAAGTGTTTATCCAAAGCGATATATTCTTAAATTAAATACTGGGGGGTCCAGTCCCTCCGCGATTACGAGCCGTGCTCATGGGCCCAACGGTTACATCCAAAAACCCTGGGTTTAAAACCAATATCCTTCCTCTGACTGGCACTGCATCCTAACCAGCTGACCCACACACTGCCTCAGTCAGAAAAACATCAGGGGCCGGTTCCACAAAACACCTTAAGTTAAGATTTTCCTTAAAGTCTGAGTTAAAGTTTCCTTAACATAAAGTCAGCAGCACAGACACCCTTAAGTCTCCTCCAGGTCTCCTTAAAATGTTTACATAACTATTTAAGTTTTTAGCCTTATCTTGGTCTTATACTTAAGGAACCCCTTTGAGGCACATTAAACGATTGCACAAAAGACCTTAGCAATCAAAGTAAGGAAAAAAAAAAAACTTAAGGTACTCTGACTGTACCTTAACCACAAAATGGCCGAGTTCATGGCGATAAAGGAAGAAAATGAACATATCCTGTGAAGAAAGTTCTGCAACTGAGAAAACCCAATGGATACGATTAATGATAATCAATTGATTCTGCATTATAGATTTGACCGGTAGTTGATTTTATTTATACAGCCCACGACAGGTTTATAATTCATTATTAAATCTGGCTAGCGGATCAATCTTCCGGTTTCACAGAATAAACATGGAGGTAGCGTTAATCCTGCTAATAAGTGCTGGTAAGTTTCACCCTGGGCACCGGCAATATTAGACAGAAGTACATCGATTATCATTGAATTATCCAATGTAGAAATATGCAGACGCATGCAAAAATGTATTAATGCATTTAGTGTATTGGGGAGATACAATAATAACTATCTGCTCAATTTTTCCTGCTCCACTATTTTCCCAGAACTTCCGCATATCTTGCAAGTTAGCGCTGCTACTTGTCGTAACCATTCAGCAAAGTTTATCGCCTTTTGCCCCACTCAGCAGTTCTTAGTTGAGCGAAAAGTACCTATTCTTAGTGAACACAATACACCAGCGGGAACAGCCCATCATCAGATAAGGATGCGGTGGTGACGAAATCTGGCTTTTTAAATTCTACTTATATTCACCAGACGAATAATCTGTCTGTTTCAACATAATCATTAGTGCATATTTTAGTTACGTTTTTGTTTTAGTTATCGTCACGCAGAAACCCTTTGTCAGGCTCTATTTTTGCCCAAATTTTTGTCAATTAAATCAAAACTGGAGGCAATAAGGATCACAAGCAGCAAGCAATCAAATGGTCTACATGGAAACTCTAGAATTTTACTGCTGTAAAATGTCTTTCAATGCTGTAAATCCCTTAAGGTTTTTTTCTTAAGAAAGGAAACCTTTTAAGGCATTCTGTGCAATACCCTTAAATAAATGTCAGCTAAGGAAGAATTAAACCTTAAGTGTCATACTTAAGGGAAACTTAAGGGGATTTTGTACAACAGGGCCCAGAACTTTAATCCCAACATACATACAAAAGTGAAGAGTAAATAATGTAAAAAGTTAAACTATTTCAACAATAGTTTTCCTCACATTAACCCTCAAATGAGTACCTGGGGTGGGGGATTTTACTCCAACAATCAAATTGGCATCACATGCAGAAACCCATGGCGCCCCCTGGTGTTTCTCAATAACCTCAGAGTGCAGTGAAATTCCAGGCAGGTTAAGTGCCAAGGAGGGGTGAAAGCCTTTCTCCACAAACTGGGTTCAAGTTAACTGGGAGAGAGATCAGTGTGTCCCCAACAGCACTCGGATAGCACTCAGAGGGGGAAAAACTGCTATCTCTGGCCATTTGCAACGCCGTTACACTCAACATTCACTGTAAACAGCAGGGTTATTATCGTTCACGAAAACTAATGAAACGAAAAGTAAATGTGAAAAAACATTTGTTAATTGAAAAACATAAAAACAAGGCTTCACGAAATAATACCTAACAAAATGTATTGTATGTTTATAAAACTGAAATTACAACCATGGTGACACAGTTAAGGTTTAAACTCGAACCCACTTTCTGGAGTATTTCAGTAGCATACAGATACGCATATCCCCACATAGATCCTCAAGAATACCAGGGAGGTATACCCGAGATTAATGGCTCAGGTTTAAACCTTAACTTTGACACCACGGTAAAGTTAGCTTTATATTCAGGTTTACGGCTGTAATAGCTTTCAAAAAAAAAGCAAGCAACCATTTGGTGTTCCAGATTTCTTTACGGGCAAATTTTAATTAACATTTCAATGTTTGTGCGTGCACTCCAATAGCCCTGCTGTCTTGTTTACCATCACTGGCAGTGAATGGACACAGAGCAATTATTAATAAATACGTATAAAAACACATATATGACAGTTAGATGGTGTGCATTGTCCCCCATAGTTTAATTCTAAAAGCTCATTTAACTGGACACTTTGTGAGGTCTTGCAAAATTCCATTTTTTTCCCCCCACCACTCTGTACAAATGACAGCTACGTGATGTCACAACAGTTTTTTATGACATATTTGAAACACAAATGCCTTGCATTACTAAAAACTAAAAGTAACACTAAAACTAAGCCTAAGCATTTTCAAAAAACTGAAACTGAACCAAACTCACAACCCCACTTTAAAAACTAAACCTAAACAGAATTTGAAAACAAAAAGTGAAAATGAAATAAAAACTAGTGAAAAGGAAAAGCTATTATAATCTTGGTGACCAGGCACACAGGACTAGCCAGTTATACACTTACTTACCCAAGCCTCTGCAATACTCACATTAAAATGTTTACAATGCACTGTGTTGACGTACTTGCCAGAACTATCTTTGTATCTAATGTCTTATTAATTTGCTGTTTAATTGTGCTCTGATTTTAGCACCTCAATTTGCAGCAGTGTCTGTTTACCGGTTGGCAGAAGGAAGATTTTCATTGCATAGTGTGACTGTTTAGAAAACTGAGGGGTCATGTGACCAACCAAGGTGTACCTGTGATGTCACAGACAGCCAGATGTGGGAATGTACAGCAAATTCGAGGGGGGGGAGCGAACACACAGCCGTGCCGAATAGAGGCGTCCAAATTTAGCCTACGAATGGATTTAGTGAAGGACGCGTCCAGCGTCCGGCAAAATGCCTGCAAGTTACACGCGCCGGAGCAAATTCCTTCGACATTTTTTTCTGTCTGGGGCTATTAATACCCCACGGCAGGGCAGTTTGGAGACGGTGGACATCAGGACACCTACCCGCATGCTGACATTCATTACTGACATTATTTCAGGGCTTAAAAATAAGCAAATAAACCGGGGGGAGGGGGGGTGACTCTCTGGAGATTCAAAGTTTCGAAAGCGTTGTCATTTGTACAAGTACATTGAGATGCTTGCTTGTGTACCTCCCTGCATAGAGAAACAGCATAAACATCTATGGAACAGATGCTGGACTGCTCTTGCACACAGAGAACCAGCCACACCTTCAGACGGTGCCCCATCTAAACGGTTGTTTACTTTCATTAGAAAAAAAAATGACGTCTGTGATTGTCCCAGAGTCAGAGATAAGGCCTTTGTGTGTGTTTCAAATATTTTGCTCCAAAACTGCGAAACAGCTAACCCAGAAAACCTCCATTTAATAGCAAGCACACTGGGGTACAGAAAACTAATCGATACTGACCTACTGTTAATTGTTACTATTAAAAGGAAAAAAGACTGACTAATCCTAATTAAGATCAGCTACCTTCTGCACTGTCAATTAAGGTGCATGTACTAACACATTAAGCTGTGAGATTAAGTACCAAGTTCAAGAGTATAGCAGCTGTGAAACCTGCAGGGACTTGAACCAACAACCTTCAGGGCATGTCATTAACTTTTTGCCCCAATTAACAGCACAAGTTTGCTGGGACAAAAGAATGTTACAGAACAAAAAACTGAAATTTTCTAAAATTTTATTTCCTACGAGACAACTAAGAAAATAATATTATTTGTCTGAGCCCACAATTCTGCCATGAATAGCTTCATGGGGAGGAGGGGCTAAAATAATCATGATCTTGCCTAGCAGTCAGCCAATTATGATGACTCTTAATATAGCCAGCAACTACAGCTATATTCATGGCGAGAGCATATGGGTATTACGACAGCTTGAAGACCCAAAAAAAAGTTTAAAATTTCCTGGTAATTCTGCCTAGGGAAGTTAAAAGGAGGACAATACAAAAAATGTGTTTAACGTTTAAAGGAGTGTTACACGTAGGACATATGCGTGCATCATCACCAATAAGTAAAAACATGTTTATCAGCTTGGTATGCCCCATGCAACGCCTTGCAGAGGTATCTCACCTAGTAAAGAACTGACTAGCAAGTCTGTCTTTTTTTTATTAAAGGATAGCAGATTATGGTAGTCAGAACTGAACTCTTGACTAACTGGTCCTGTTTATCACACACTGCCAATCATAGCACCTAGCAACCAATCAGAGCAAACAATGCGTCAAATAATGCACTCAAGCGCCTGGTCCACAAAGACAGGTGGAAATTAAAGGCACAGCGCACCATTCTCTGTGGTTACAGACTCACCAGAAAAACGCCACCTTGTCCCCCAGCTTCTTTTCATGGATGTTTCGGTCCAGCAGGTTGTAGCAGATGTTGGTGGTGGCCCCCTCCATGAACTTCACATACACCTTGCCCTTGGTCACGTCAAAGTTGTAGTCCAGGAAGGGGCCCGTGTGCTTGGACTTCCAAAAGTAATCTTTGGCAACATCACCCCAGAATTCTGAAAACGAGCGCAGAGAGACGTGCGGAATGGGTGGAAACCGGACACAAAAAAAGAAGAGAAGCTGCAGAAAGGCTCTGCGGGACACAGTGCCCATACCCAGAAGGTTACTGGTTCAAATCTCGTGGACAATGGTGTAACCATTTGCCTACTGGGCTCTCCAGCAAGGCCTAACCCAAAAAAATGCTGCAGAGCACTGGATAGGAGAGACAGGAATTCCTATTTACTTGAAGAAATGGCGAATGAAACTACCATATACTTATAATTATTACAAAGTCGGATGACAGAAGTAAACTAATTTTAATGAGTGTCCTTTTAGAAGCAAGTTAAAACGGCGTAAGGCAGCCACCCAGTATTGCGGGAGATCACAGAGGAATTTAACAAAAGTAGAAAGCTGCACATACTTGATGAGACATTTATATAACTCCTAAAGATAATAAGTTATGCCATATCAGGGAGTTTATGCGCCGGAAGACACACATTTAATATTATATCCCCAATAATGCTGTACAAAAACAAATGTACCGATTCCACAGGATGGTGATAAAAAATTATCGTCACAAGGCTTTCAACTCCTGTCAAAGTGTAAATCTGGGTATTTAATGATGCCATTCGATAATATAACGATGATTACATTAGCAATAAATAATCAGTGCATAAACAGCCTACTCTTCACAAAAAGAAAACGTCAAAGTGGAAAAAGTCATCGGCTTGGAACGGACACGTCCTTTTCACACCAGGTAGGTTATCGTTTTTAATGCAGATTTCATTAATTCAGTCCGCACTGCTTGGAGCATGAACCCCAGAACTGCACTCACCCGCAGGGTTTTCCACCGACTTCAGGTAAATTTCCTTGTACTTCTCGAAGCTGGGAACATGCGCTTCTTTCTTTAAGTCGTGCGCCAGGTACACGTCCTCCCTGGGAGCTTTGTCCGGAATCATCCTGGCCTTCCAAGTGCTCAGTGAGCGGCCGATTTAAAACTGTGGACAGGGTGCAAACAAAAAAGCGGGTGGGGGTGGCTTAGCACGGAGCAGATCGCGTCCTCCACACTTATCTGGGCTATCAGTACCCGGAGCGGACGAGCGCACTTCCTCATTCAGGTAAACGATTACCGCGGGACTGCTGTGGTCATGCGGAGCGCGTGTGCGATCGCGGACGGAAGGCGGCTTCCGCGCATGTATGAATGGACAGAACCGGGGGGGGAGTCCAATCTCCAACCCCGCCAACTCGTCCGAAAACGCACGCTGACCCCCGAATTATAAGGAAGAAACTGCGTAGTTACAAAGATGTCAGGTTCACTGCAAAACAACCGGGCATGCTGGCTGCATGTTTTTAAAGGTGGAATTATATAACGACTATATATACTAGCCAATAAACAAAAAAGCGCTATTCATCCAGCACTCAAAATAGATGCAATTGCGGGGAAACGAGGCCGCCTTCTTTCGGAGGCTGCAGGCTCTAATGTTAGTTATACGCACCAGCGAGGAAACTAGAGTCAGATTTAGAGTTAACGGAAAACAAACGCGCATTTAGATATGATTACACATATTAAATCAGATTAAGAATGGCGGTGTTTGAAGAATTAAATTAAAGCAGCGCACTATGCCCCTAAGCCTTAAGACTTCTTCCGCGAGAGCTCAGAGAACTCAGGCCAACGGTGGGCCAGGCGGAGCCTCGCTGCTGCCATGACCGGGCGTGGCCTGTCCGCTCTCCTCCAATCACGGCCCAGTGCGTACGATGACGCGATGGGTTTTCAAACAGCTCTTAAAGCGATAGTGCATTTGCCGAGAGCAAGAGTGTCGTTGTGTTACGTAAAGCTTCTTCCTGAGTTTCATTATTGTGTTATTTTGTAACCAGCTGAACAACTGCGGTGGTTAATGTGTGCGAGGAGTTGTTTTGCTGGACATCGGAGTTAATTTCGCGTTACATTTTAAAGCAATGCTAGTCTTTACGTTGACAGTTTGCAACAACTTTACGAGCCTTACTACTATTAAAACATGCCATAGTTGTGTTTTGAAGTTTAAATGTGGCTTCTTTCGTTGAAAATCAAAAGTCACATTTGTCCTATAAATGTGCTGTGAGTTACTCCAGTGAAATTGGACTTCCTGTTATGCGATTGCAGGTCAAGGTCTTTCACAAAACATTGCACTGAATCATTAACGGACATTGCGTCTCGCCACTGACTTCGCCCTTCAAAGACAAACGGTTAGTGGTTATGTGAGCTTATTTACTGAGTATTACCTTAAACATGTGTACCGACTGTAGTGTGCTAATAGCTGATATTGTTGGTTCGAATCCCACGGAAAATCGTATTTGTCTCCGAGCTTAAAAGTTTTCTCTTTTTACTATGCTCCACTTTTCTTCAAAATATTATTTCTTCTGAAAAAAATTAAGAAAATATGTATTGTGATATTTTCCAAAACAAAATACGACTTCTTCAACACATAGTAGCATGTTTCATCTATATAGCTACAATTTGGAAATAACGTGGACGTTTTAGCGTGTACGGCGGTGTAATTTTGATAAGTTTGTGGTCTGGTAAAATATTTCACACACTTAAGAGCTGGGAGTCTTGCACATCCGCGATAAGGCCAGAAACTGAATATGTCATTCATTGTAAAATCCCCGTTTTTCACAATATCGAAGATTCGCCGGAAGGTTAACTCACGCTGACGTATTGAACCACGTCATCGTCTTTTGCTCGTTTATCAAATAATTAAAAAATAACCAACAGTAAAGTTTCAAAAAATAGATTGCGTTAAGACAAGGATATTTAAACTAAACATAATTTAGTACAGAGAATAACCCCGGAGTACAGAGAAACCGTGCAAACTGGACACACACAGAGATTTGACTTCTCAAGCCTGAGGGTGTGACGCACCAGTGTTATGCAATGAGTCACCCCGCCACATGCTTTACTCTTTTTTTGCTTTTGACGGAAGATTGGCATCGGGGCTAAAATACATGGGGCTCGGCTTAGAATACTCGTTATCTGACCTAACGACGCCCATGATGTAGGCCTATCTTAAATATAGGCCTATGATGTGACTTAAATATAGGCCTACTTAATGAATACATGCAGTACCCAGGTTACGATCTGTCTTTAAGTAAAATTTGTGTAAATCGGAACAATAATAATGCAGTAGGCGGGTGTAATAATAATAATAATAATAATACGCGGGTGATACGTTCCAAGACCTACCACGGACAATAGTGAACCGTCCGTGGACCCCATATATAAAGTGATTTTCGTGCACTTACATATGGTAATTGATAAATTAGGCACAGTAAGACATCACTTCACTACAGTGAAGTAGTCTGCATTGTTCATTATTATGCAGTGCTGTATACTCAGTGGAATTAAATGAATTATGACGTTTTAGCCCAATCCTCAAGATACGATAGAGCAATGAAAAAATATTATCAAGGGATGACGAAGCAATGAAAAGCATGCTTTTTATACACGTCAAACAACAAAGGAACAATGAAAAACATATTGTCACATATTTTACAATTTCTTTCGGACTGAAACCCCTAGCCGACGAACCGCCGAAGCCGTGAAATGTTTTCATGAGCGTCACAAAGTAGTTCGTGCATTCGCGATTACGACCCATTGTTTTTAAATAGAGCTTATGCTGGTCCCTTTGTGTGGAGGACCAAATTACTCACAATTCTAATTATTTTAAAATTATGAATATGCCTATATTAACTTAATGTACAATATATTTCTAAATATATAATTAAATTCGAAATGACTAAATTAAATAGCCTAATTACAAATTTAATGATGTATTTATTAAATTAGTTTATTGTGATTGATTTCGTTCTCAATACGTAAGTAAGATTTGGCCGTAAGCCTTTAACCCGGGGACTGCATGTAACTGCAAAATATTAAGTAGAAGCCAATGGTGTAACGATACAGTCTACTCGCGATTTGGGTCATATGATTCACGGTTGGATACACTCACAATAGGCCTATATTGAACAAAAGTGGACCGAAAACAAAAATCTCACAGTTCATAATTATCTGTTTTTAGGCATGCACATATACAAAAAAAAGTTGTTTTCAAACCATTTCTTTTTTCATGCAGTTTTCTCCTTACTCTGCAGACCCCAGTGAAAAATGCAAAAATATCATTCCAAAACTGAGATTGTCTATTGCGCCCTCTTGCGATAACATTAATTAATGAGTTCGTGCCACAGCGCATGGTTTCACCCCATACGTAGTACTTTCGTCATATTTTTGATTCGCGAAATACCGTGCCACCGTGCAGTTATACCGCCCTAGAAGCCGGGAGTAGATGGTTCAGGGACACGAAAGGAGGCTTTATTTGCAGAGGTGCTTTGGAATGTCTCTTTTCACACGCTTTATCTTACTCACCTTTGAGACACACACACTCAGCTAGGAGCAAAGTTTGGGATCTGAGTGTTAGGTCAGCCATTTATGTGGCGCCCCTGGTATGTTTGGGGGGGGGGGGAAGTTAGGGACCTTGCTCAAGGCAGGTCAGACATGTGATTATGCTACTAAGGATGGGATTTGAACCAGTGATCATAGGGAAAACATCCAAACCCACTGAACAACACAGCACCAACATACCATTTAAGACCTTACTATGGGATCTGTGACTTAGAGAGTTGCTTTAGGACTGTTCTGGAAGAGAGGCCATACGGTCCACTTACAAAGAAATGAAAGACAATGTAAATCAATGCAGACACTGTAAAGCGCAATGCTAAATAATACAGACACTGCTCAACAATACAGACGGTGCAGAACAATACAGACGGTGCAGAACAATATAGACGGTGTATGTCCGCGTTCCTTCCACCCATATATGCTAGGGCCAGTGTTGCTGGTAGCAGTGATATGCATTGAAGTGTAGCCCCTCGACTGAAAAGATGTCCTGTTAAGTGGTGGAGGAGGAGTTATTGGAATCAGTGATTTGGATAGATACCACCAAAGTCAATCATAAAAATGAGGAACCACAACAAGGCGAGGTGTTTCATGATCTGGAGCTTAAAATTGTCTGTGCAGGAGTGTCAACATGATAGGCTGGCCTGAGGTCAGAAGTGACATGATAGGCTGGCCTGAGGTCAAATTCCAGCCCCATTGATGCACTGCATGTGAGCTCAGCCCCAGAACACCAGCTTTGATACCTGACCTCACACCAGAGATGAATGCTATTCACCTTCGGCAAAATTAGAAAAAAATCAGCTTCTACGTCAGCAGAATATACTAGGCTAACAGGTTGGGCTGAGGGGTGAACTCCGGTAATTGTCGGATGTCTGAAAGTCAGAAAGGCGCAGTAAAAACGACCAAAATTTTGTCTGCAAAAAGAAAAATGGCCACTGAGATTCTGATAATATAATCACACATGTATATGGCAATATATCATTTTCATCCACTTCATGTTACACCCTATTTGCATGGGATATGGTACCACATTCCCGCACACTAACTGCCCATGAACTGAATCTGCGTCTCAAGGTCAGTGAGTATCAAGTCGAAAGAAGGGAAGAAGAGACTTGCTTGTCCGGGAACTTGTCCAGCAGTGCTCCCTGGTGCCATGAACAGGAGAAACCCATGTGGATGCCAGTAAGCCACCGGCGGCGCTGGAGCTGCTCTGCAAATCGCTCAGGAAGATAATCCTGGGAGGACAGCAGAATTCTGACTGCATGAGACACATCTGCAGGAATGACAAAAAAGGACACAATGAACATAGCCTGGACAGCCAGGACTTTGCAAAAGGTGCAGTTTTATGTTTTAACCACCAGATGTCACTTGCAATCTCGATCAACAGTCAAAACCAAGATTTATAACTGCAGCCTCGTGCTTCCAGAGTTGTGGTTTCTATCCCTGATTCATCTCTGTGTGTTTGGAGTTTGTATCCCCTTTCCTGTCCTCTCATGCTAAAATGGGACAACAGCCATGCCTCAATGTGGACAGTGGGTCGCACCTTTCATTTGAAAGATGGGTGTCCTCTTTGGTTTATTCCTGCCCATGTCCATACTTTTGAAGCTGCGGCCTCAGTAACAATCTGTGGCACGAACGAGGCTAACGGCAGTTCTGACACTGTACACTGCCTCAGTGTCACTATGGCAACAGGCACAGGACTTGACCTAATAGCGTTTTCCATATCCTGTCTCCAGTATTTTACTGTAAGAAATGGCTTCACTGCAACATCCATCCACTGCTATGCTATACATGCTTGTCCTACATGGTGTCTAGAGCCTGTCCTGGAAGCTACAGAGTGGAAAAACCCAGGATGGGGTGCTGACCCATTGCAGGTTGGACACCTGATTCATACCTGTTGAGGATTTGACAACTGGAATACCTGGAGAAAACCCCATGATGACAGAGGGAGAACATGCAAACTCCACACACATAGAACCAGGGCAGAGACTCAAACCCAAGTCCAAGCAGTATGAGGCAACTGTGCTAACCACTGTGCCACCATGGCACCCCCATGTCATACTTTATATAATATTTTAATGAACTATAAATGTTAAATAAATGGAAGAGTACCCTAAAAGCCAAAAATACAGAAACACCTATAATTTTTGGTATTATGCTTTAAAAATTACTACACAAATATTGGCGGTAATGATGAAGAATGTTTACATACACTGGGCAATTAAATAAATAACTGGAATAAAGTTCCGCAATCTCTGAAAAACTGGAAGTGTTTCCACAATTTTGGCCACTAAGGGCAAGATGGGCAATTATTCAGGGCAGCATTTTCTGAGAGGTAGCAGACCCCCCCCCAACCCCCCCCCAGCCCTAAACATATCAGAACCTCCACCGCTGTAGAATTCCTGATTGTTGTATGCATGTTGTGACCTAACTCGACCATTGAGTTTGCACCTAAATCTGCGTGAATTTGGGGGACTCCTTACTATCCCACACCACTGTCACACACTTTAACGGGGTCTTTGTTTAATCCTGATCCTGGTTGATTTCAAATGAAACCATAGGTCAAAGGAACAGAATGCCCTTAGTCTGGATTCGGATGTTACGCCATGATCTTCTGTGCGCCGTCAATGTGGCCTGTACCCCAAAAATGTACCCGAACTGGCTCTAGAGTGGCAGGCACATATGCCAAGCTCCCTTCCTCAGAGTACCACAGCACACAAGCATGATGGGATAGGGATATGGTGCAGAGCAGGGGTTCTCAGCCTGGGGTCTGCGATGCCCTTGGGGTCCCCAGAGATGTTTTGTAAATTGACAAAATATCCATTTTGACAGTCGGGTTACACCTGGCATAAACACTAAAGAGAGACACTGTGACCGTGAAGACACTCACACATGCCAAGCTTTTCAAAACCATCCAGGATCTCTTCATTGACGTCATGAAACAAAGGAGATATTGTGTGGCTCGGGACTGAGACCACTGACAACAGTGGCTGTGGAAGGGGGACTACCCGCCTGCCCCCCCCCCCCGAGCACACACAAAGAGCATGTCCCACATTCCTTTACTGTCTAACTAGCTGGAAAAGGGGTCCTGAGGGAAGCCAAAAATCCCCCTTAATGAGCCTCTTTGTCCAGATGGCCACAGTCACCGTGTTTACAGACTCAATGTCAGGGGCTATTTAGAAGGATGCAGACAGAGATAAACGGTCTCAGTCAGTCTCCCATGTGAAGCTCAGTGGGTTAGGATGCTGTGGCTGTAATCAGAAGGTCACTGGCTCAAATCCCAGGAGTGATAGTGTACATTTGTTATAAGCAGGGGTGCACATAACTGGTGCGCAAGTACGCATTCACCTTTAAGAACGATACGTGCGACAATCGATTGTTTGTAAAAGCGCAAATGCGTACTTATTTTCTGTGCGTTTGCGCTGCTATGACAAGAAAATACATTGCATTTTAACCCGTATATCGCAAATGAAGTCGAGTTAGCATATAAAGATTACATACATTATATTTTGTTTTCATAGCAGCGCAAATGCACATAAAATAAGTACACATTTGCGCTTTCACAAACAATCGATTGTCGCACGTATCGTTCTTGAAGGTGAATCCGTACTTGCGCACAAGTTATGTGCACCCCTGGTTATTAGGTCCTTAACCCCAATTACTTCTGCGAATTAATGCATTTTGAACACATGTTGTACATCTCCTGTCCTGTAGGGGGTGCAATAAAAGAAATGTTAGCATGCCTCTGGCATCTGTTACACGGTAACCAGATATGGGGGAACAAGTCTGATGTTCTTGACATTACCAGAGGCAATATTCTCTCCTTATTGATGTTGATTGTTGATGTTTAACAAGAAAACATTTTTCTGTGAGATGTTATGATCCGTGTCTGGGTATCAGTGTTAAACCCAGTGGCTCAGAGGCTGTTGTGTTTGTGCAGGCTAGGTGAGCGGTCTGGGACCTGGGGAGAAAACAGAAGCCTGTTTATCATGCCCATAATGAGGCATAGTGAGTTCATCACCTGACATACAGGCAGCTCTTGATTTGTGAAAAACCGACTTGCGTAAATCCAGACTTACGGAAAAAACATCAAAGATACATGGAGTTTATGGAAGTACTAAAGCAGAAAGGTTTGAAAAAATAAACTGCACCTTTTCATGTTACTAATATATTTTGGCTAATGTGCTTTTTGCTATAAGGCGTCTCGAATTGTATGGGGAGTAAATCCGACTTGTGTGAAATTTATCATACGCAAGGGTTTATGGGACGGGTTACTCATGTCGGTAGAGAACTGCCTGTATACCACTAGTTTTATAATATCAGTTCCCATGTTTGCTGTAATACAAATCAGCAAACAGTTTATGCAGTTGGTTTGACTAAAGCATGACCTGGCATTACCCCTGGCCTGCTTGGTATGGTGCCGTCAGGGTGTTAGATTAAACCCCGCGAGGGCAGTGTGCAAGGGAGCATACCTCACTCTGCTTGGGGATGACATCATACTCACATTCTGTCCACTTAAGTGCTTTGGCAGGCAGCCACTGTGTCGCAAATGGCAGCTGATAGTGACCAAAGGGGCTGTGGCGACGGACAAGGGGACAAGAGAGACATCCCAGTGTGGATCAAGGCCCCACCTGACCCTGGGTTGGAGAGTATCATGGCAGTTAGTGGTCGATTGTGTCACATGACCCTTTTCAGCTGACATTAACACTCCTAGGGAGCTTGAAGATCCTGCATGAGCAGATCCAGATTCCATTTCAGGTGATGGGCAGACCAACCTGCTGAGTTGAGGTCTGGGGTCTAGGGCACCCCCCGCCCCAAAGAACCAATTTGAATCACCATAGAGATATGGAGTGGCTGAGGAGCAGAAGCTAAATATGATGACCCCCCCCCCAACACCCCTCACAGGAGCCTTAAGTCTGCAGTGCATTTATACCCCAGAAAAAAAGTAGCCTGGAAGTATAAACACCAGCTAAGAGCTTCTTGAAGGAACAATCTGTTTCTGTGCTTGTGACATCACCTATCTAACGAGGATCCCACCTTCCTGAAAAGGTCAAGCAAATAGTCTTTTTATTCATGTCAAAAGAATGGGAATACATGGAGAGTATCATCATATTCCCTGAAGCACTAAGCGCAGGGGTGAGTTGGGACCTTAGTCTGGTCCACCCTAGTTACTTAACATACATAAGTACTTAACATAGAGACAGTTATCCACGGGACATTCTCCCAGTTCAACACACACTACAATATCTACAGGACATAAAATACTTTTTATATTGAAGAGCTGAACTCACTGTGCTTCTCTGATAACCACATAATGAGGATATTAACACATTTAACACAATGGGGCTATTGAGCTGACCCTGGTGATATTTCTCTTAGAAGACTGAGATGGTCCTTGGGGCTTTTGAGATGGTCATGAGCCCCTTTGAGATGGTCCTTGGGGCTTTTGAGATGGTCATGAGCCTGTTTGACTGTGCTTTGCCCATTTTCATACTTATTCTACTAGGTTTGAATCCCCGACCAGCAAGGGAACACTGAGGTACCCTGAGCAAGGTACCGCCCCCATCACTGCTTCCCAGGCGCTGAATTAGCTGCCCCCTGCTATGTCACATCGTCACATATGGGTTAAATGCAGGGGACACATTTCGTCGTTGTGCACTGTGTGCTGTGGTGTGTCAACAATGACAATTAATCACTAAAATTCTAGAATAAAAATGATTATGTTTTCATCCTAAATAGCAAGACACAGAATCAAAGTTTTCTTATCAAGTAGCGTTTATCTTTCCTTCAGCCTTAAAAGACAGGAGAATTTTAAAAACATTCTTGTTCCCCACCCATGTGTTACAGCACAGAGGTATGTCCTGCATTGTAAACACTGTCGCCCTAGGGTGTGAATGAGCAGCAGCTCCAACACACAACACTACACTCCACCACTCTGGCTCTGCAGTGTTTTTGGGTAACAGGCCATTGGATGGTATGCCGGTAAATCCATCTTACCACATGAGACTTGCAAACCTGGAGCAGCGGAGGGTTAGGGATCTTGCTCATTCCTAAAATCTTCCTACCAACTATGGGACTTGAACCTACAACCTTCAGATCACAGACATAGTGGCCAAACCCAGCAAGCCGCACACCATCCTGACGGCCCAAATGCTATAAAAATGAGAGGATGAAGGACGAGCATTTCTGCTAAATTATGCATGGTGACAGCAGCTGTGTGCTTGAACTCATGAAATCCCTACAGACCTGTGAACCTAAATTCTTATGGACGATCATTACTTCTGGCTTACAACTGAGAAATCTTGTTTCGTGGAACACCCTTGTTGAGGTGCTTAGCGACAGATTACACGGTGTATCAATCAGGGCCAGATGGCTCTTTCATTCCTTTCATCACAACCCTGTTACCCCATTTGCCATTCCTTAGCACCTCGCTTGCTGATGGTCAGTCCGATTCTTTTTATACTGATCTAAATCACCTGGGCCAGATACCCCGGAATCTTAATTACATCCTCATGGTTAATGTCCCTAATCCTCCACTGCAGGGCAGCTTCAATGTCCTTACTACTAAGTGGTCATAGATTTGAAAATTTTAAAACCGAAACAGTAATAATGTTGTACTGCCACCCAGCAGTCAGATAACATCCATCATTCTCCTCTGAAAACCATTTTACAAGATCCATCACAAATATGTACACAAGACAATGTGCTTTTGAAGACTCAGACGTGACATTCAAATCAGGGAGAGTAAGGAAACAAAGACAAATAAATAAATACATGAAACCAAGATTCAGCTTGTGAATTTTTACCTTGTAATGGCTTTTTCAGCTCCGTGTTCCCTCGAGCCATAATAGGAGCCCTCAAGAGAATGACGAAGGGGCCAAACATCCTCATTATGAAAGTTATTACGTTGAAATTAAGAAATAGGTGAAGCATAAAAGTAATAGAGTTCAGGAATAGAGAGGCTGGGGGATTATGGGTAACACACTAGGTGGTGTTTGCAGTTAGATTACGGCCATAAGAATGTCAGGATGCTACGATTGATAGGGCTCAGTTCAGGAATGGAAAATGAAGATGGTGATCTCCTGGGGGGAGGGGGGTGCTGGTGGTATACAGTACTATGTACTAACCATCTTTCATGTCTGGCTAATAGAACTCCTGCTTTCATTTCCATGAGGCACTCCATGTTGATCCTGTGTGCTGCCTCGCCCTTGTTTAACCCCCATGATAACCATTCTTCAGTGCTTGCCATTAATACCCAGCATTGTTTGTTTGGTGGGTAGAGGCTGCAATAGCCATAAAGCGGCGGACAGATCCAACAACAAATACAGAAAAAATGAACAATTTCACGGTGCCACGGGGAGGTGATGATAAGACGAATCGCCTGAAGGGTACCCAACACCAGTGCCCGAGGAGCGCTGGGTCTGATCTTATCTCCATCTCGGCTTAAGATGTAGGTTAACACAAACAAACAACATTCCGTCACGCGACAACGATCAGAGCTTTGAAATTCAGATGCAGCGATTTAGTGGGATCTCATAAGCTACAGCACTATCACTTTTTCTTTTTTTTCTCTCCAGTCCTGCACCTTAGAGTTTCTTAACCCTCACTCTAGATGTTGCATATTTGCATTTACATATAAATATTTAGCATTTACTTTATAGGGACCGACGTTAGGGTATATTTCACTGGCAGTCCGACTGGCGAATTTTAGGCCAATATTAAAGTTGTACGCTTCGCTTGCAAAGATCATTACGCATGCTATATGTTCTCGATCAGATTTCTCTCAGGATGTACGCGGTATAATGAGAAATTTGTGCACATGAACATGATATGAGAGGACGCAGCAGACTCAGACAATGACGACAGGAACCGGACGGGAAGAGGAACCGTATCGGAGACTGACAATATCAATAAATAACACAGGAACTGTTTTCACAAAGAAGCAGGTGGCAATGAAAGTGGAGACGATAAGCAGTGAGTGCAAACGACCAGCGGATTAAACAACAGGGTTCTTCTATGTCTGCAGAAACAGTACAGAAAAATTGTTTTTTTCGAGTACCAATGTTTCAGTGCCGTCCGCCAGGAGGGAACAGGGTGAAAGGGGGACTGCTGGGGGCTGTTACAATCCTTGGGGATGTTTCTGGAGCAGGGTGTGGTGAAAATATCCTGAGGTGAAGACAGACGTAACACCTTGAGAAGTCTACACCAAAGGATCTGAGGTGGTGAATGAACTTTAAACGCTCAGAAATCTCTATTTGATAAATGATTAGAAGACCCTACAAAACACAGAACTGCTCAGACGCACTTTACACTTTGACCTCACCCTCACATTCACCATGTTCCAGTAAGAGAAAGTTGTACTAATCTTTCTATAGTGCAATAATTTACTGTACGCATTGTCATATTCACCCACCTATTAAACTGTCATATCTATTTTAAAATATTTGGTACTTGGTATTCTGCATGTTTTGTCGTCTTGTGCGGTTGTGTACTGTGCAGTCTTTATTCGCAATTTCCTCGGAGTCTTGATTTTCTTCATAATGCAACATAATGAAACCATGATTATTCCATGAACCAGAACAACAGCTCTGACGTCATGAGTATTAATTTAATTTCTACTGGGGTGCTGAGTGGCTCAGGTCACTGTGCCTATCATTGGAAGGTTTCCAGTTCAAATCCCAGGGCTGGCACAGTGCTTTCACTGCTGAGCAAGTCCCTTAACCCCCACAAATGTTCCAGGGACTGTCTGACCCTGATTTCTCAAAAAAACAAAGAAAAAAATCTATTCTTTTAGATTAAGCATCTGCCAAGTTTTGGAATAACCTGAACCTGACAATTCTTTTATTTCACAGAATAGTTTTTGCAGGTACAGCAGTTTGCAGGTTTGCAGCTGAAGATGTCAGGTCACATACTCAAGCTCACCAAGCCTTGCATGTTTCATCTCTGGGTACATCAGACTCCATGACTCACACCCAGAAACTTTAATACCGTGGGACATGCCATGTATGACTGTTCACGACAGCTGGGAAATATGCACAAACGATGGTAACTCGCAGAAGGGTACTTGGAAATACTGATTTTATTGTTTGTAAGAAACAGACTGCGGGGGGGGGCGGGGGGGGCGGCG
>JAODKC010000065.1:3828819-3849249 GCA_026777985.1 Mormyrops attenuatus | reverse complement strand
CCCCCCCCCCCGAGACTTGTTCTGCTTCGGATGCAAATGATGCAGAAATTAAAACATGGGTGGAAAACTTAGATGGGTTCAGCTTAAGAGGTGAATAAATGAAACAGGCGTCTGCAGGGGAGGTCAGGACGAGTCTTACACACTCGGAGAGCGTCTCACCTGTCGCTGTTAGCGGACCCGAAGCGACACACTTGGTAACCGAACCCAGGGACGGACTGATTGAAAATTTTAGGACTGCTGGTGTCCACATTGAAACTCAGACTCGGAGGTATGTCTGTAAAAACAGCATTTCAGTTCAGGCTGTTATCCAAAGGAGAACAAGGAATAAGGAAAAAAGACAAGAAATTGTGCACAATGATGCAGGTGTTGGTATAACATAAAAGGGTCGTATAAATAGAAAATACACTAAAGAGTAAAATTATTTTATATGAAGGGTGAAAAGTGAATTCAACCGCCTAGATGACAAATTTGTATAAATTTGTCGTTTGTATAGGCTATATTAACAAACCCTTTCAGTTTCAACTCTTACAAATCCGGAATCTATACACACAGTCACTTCGACAAAGGACATGTTTTTAGTTTCCCTTTCTGTTGCCTTATTTTACAAATTAAACGATAATTTATACGAATAGTCGGTGCACTAATTTTTAAAAAACAGTTTTAATATACTGCTCAGTACTGTTTTAAAAACAGATTTCAAATGTTCATTAAAACTCTTGCACTGTTTTCAAAAGCTCACAGATCTTAATAATCAGCATTAATTTGCAGGTTCGGTCTTACGTTTAACCAACACGTTTTGTCAGGTCAAAATAATGCATAAACGCAGAACTTACTTTGCAGAAATCCAAAAATTGCTAAAGCACGGAGTACTTTCAATGTAGACTTTTCCATTTAATCCCCGGTATCCTGGGTAGCTAAAACACAGAAAACGGTTTATAGGCGGCTTAAAAATGGAAAGTACTGCATCGTCTGACCTTCTGCGCCACAAATAATGTTTGCTGTAACCAGCGACTGGAAACGCGTTTTATAAGTATAACACGTCCCGTGGAATTGCAGATGACTAAAGAGAAGTGCACAGTTGGTGCACGTTATTATATATGCATGTCGAGGTGAGCTTGCGTTTTCATTGGCCGATTAAATTTCAATATGATGATGGTCAGAAATGGTCAGAAAACTGACGCCTTCCATCCACACTTAATAATAATAATAATAACAATTATAATAAGAATATATTTTTATTATTATTCAGCAGTAGTTTTTGCGGGACAAAAATGTAACGTCAAGACAACAATTCTCGAAGGATAAACTTTGTCGCCCCCAACCGGAGATTTGTGATTTAAGCATAAGCAGGCATAGATCCTCCGGGGGACCCAAGGAGAGATACCCCTCCCTAAGCCCGCCCCCGGTCTCATTCACGAATGTCTTTCAACAAGTTAATACACTTTAATATCTAATATAATACTATAGAACCTAGCATGCTGGGACATGCACCCATCCCGGCGCTACACTGCCCCTTCGTCAGAGGTCGACCGTCCCAACGACCACCCCCACCCCCAGTCCCCACTTCAAGCGAGTCCTAGGGGTCCGTTGGCAGCTGACGTTGCGTCACCTCCACTGACGGGGCAGGTAGCTCCCCGAGTACAGGCATGGCCAGCTACTGGCCGGTGCTGGTGTGTCAGATCCCCCCCCACCCCCCCCTGGCACCGACCCTTTCTCTTCCATGCCTTAAGGGGACCTAGTACCCCTTCCGGAGGGTCTCCCCGGCTGGGGCACCCCACACCCAGCGACTTCCACAGCCAGGCCACCTTCTCCAGGGACAGCCAGCACATGGGGCTGCTGGAGACTTCCGGCGGTGCGGCGCCACCTGGCACAGCAGCTCCGACTCCACGGACTCCCGCAGTCTCTCCCAGTCTTGATGGCCCCGCTCCCGCTGCTTGTCAATTTTGCGGTGCGCTTTAGCGAGTTGGGCCCCCCAGCTGCGGCACGCCTCTTCCCACTCCAACAAAGAAACTGCTCGCTGCTGATGAATGGGGTGCACTGGACGGCCAGTGAGCGGGTGGAGTCCGCTGAGGTGCCCGCCCTCCTCGGTCACCGATGTTGTCTCTGCCTAGGTTCTGGCGGGCGGGCAGGAGCGGCTTCAGGGCTCGCTGTGTGGATCCATGTGTCCTGGATGGTGCGGAGGGTGCCTTCCTTTCCCCGGCGGCCCCTGCTGGTCTGCTGGCAGCTCTGGTGCAAGCTTCCGGTCAGTACCGTGCCCAGTGTCCTTTTCTCTGACAGTACCAGCAAATGAGCCTCGCATCCCTCATCGTTTTTGTCGCACACTACCACTTCTCAGCCACCAGGCTGGAGCAAGCTTGGCAGATGATGTCAGTCAGCACCTGTACCAGCAGGATGGGTTCTGGTATCCCACTTCCAACACCAGCGTAGCACCAGACCAAGGCATCAAAGGATTGGAGAAAGACAAGGGGACTAAGCTACCGGGGAAAATGTGTTATTTAACAGCAGTAACAGGACTATAACAGACACCCAACAAGCACCTAACCTAACACATAAAGTGGAAACACAAGGTTGTCAGATGTCAAATTGTAAGGTACACACATGGTGGGAGATTTACACAAGCTAAATACTTACGAAGATCGGACAAGGTCCACACAAGACATGGGCAAACATGTGCGCGACAATTTAGGAAGTTCAACAACACAACAGTACAAGACCTATTTACAATTGCACACGGGGCATGCTGGGACATGCACCCTGCAGGCGCTACAATATGTATTGCGGCACAGGAGACATTTCCCCTGCTTCATTTACATTTGTCTCAGGGAATTGTGGGTTGTAAATTGAGGGGTGGCCACCGGGATGGGAAAGGGTGGGGTGGTGAAGGGAGTGGAACATTGCTTGGAACTTTGATTTAAGAAATAGCTGTTAATTACTAATTTTTCTTAGTATGGTCTGATTGAATTTTGTTCTTTTAAATTAATATGGCAATATGGGAAGTCTATGCAACGTATTCCCTGGGTTAAGTTAGCTCCATTTCCTTCTGACGTGACGTCATGTATGTATGCTGTTACCCAGGGGCACTCTTAATCCGGCCCTGTTGTATGGGGAGCGAAGTGTCAAGTGCTCATTTTCGTCTACAAAATACATTTTGTGCCACAATGACAAAATCAAGCAATGCCTTTCTGCATTCCATCCACAAAAGCAAAAAAACTTCACCTTCTTTCATGCACAGAAATCAAATGGAATGTTTCATTTTGTGCACAGAATTGATATCAGCACTTTGCATTTTGTGGGCAGAAGAAAGTAATTTTGTGGACAAAATATATTTTGTGAATGGCATGCAATCATTTTCTGGACAAAATGCCTTTTGTGAATGAAAGAAAGTAATTTCATGGACAAAATGGCTTTTGTGAATTAAAGAAAATTTCATGAATCACAAAATGCATTTCATCTTCACGAAATAGCTTTCGTCTTTGGTATGTAGTACCCTGCAACGGACAAAAGGTGGAGCGCCGGCTTTGACGCATGTAATTATGTTTAACTTGCATTTAAATATAATAAAAATACTTTTAACTCCTGGGTATTGGGACACCCCTCCAAATCATTGAATTCAGGTGTTCCAATTGCTTCCATTGCCACAGATGTATAAAATCAAGCACCTAGGCATGCAGACTGCTTCTACAAGCATTTGTGAAAGAATGGGTCACTCTCAGGAGATCAGTGAATTCAAGCGCATTCGTGAAATGTACTAAATATTCCACAGTCAACTGTTAGTGGTATTATAACAAAGTGGAATTAGGAACAACAGCGACTCAACCACGAAGTGGTAGGCCATGTAAAGTCACATAGCGGGGGCAACGCACAGTGTGCAGAAGTCATCAACTGTCTACAGAGTCAAAAGCTTCCAAACTTTGTGTGACCTTCAGATTAGCTCAAGAACAGTATGTAGAGAACTTCATGGAATGGGTTTCCATGGCCGGGCAGCTGCATCCAAGCCTTACGTCACCAAGTACAATGCAAAGAGTCGGATGCAGTGTGCAGTGGTGTAAAGCACGCCGCCACTGGACTCTAGAACATTGGAGACGTGTTCTCAGGAGTGATGAATCACGCTTCTCTGTCTGATAGAACACCTTTGGGATGAATTAGAGCGGAGACTGTGAGCCAGGCCTTCTTATCCAACATCAGTGCCTGACCTCACAAATGCTCTCCTGGACGAATGGTCAGAAATTCCCATAAACACTCCTAAACCTTGTGGACAGCCTTCCCAGAAGAGTTAAAGCTGTTATAGCTGCAAAGGGTGGGCCAGCTCCATATTAAAGCCTATGTATTAAGAATGGGATGTCATTAAAGTTCATGAGTGTGTAAAGGCAGGTGTCCCAATACTTTTATCAATATAGTGTAGCCGCAGCAGATATGTTGTGACGTTTATACTGTATAAAAAGTGTAAATTGTACACAGAGTGAGTGCTCTATCACCAGTGTTCAGTGTCTAACATTACCCTTAGGGTGATTTGACGTTATCTTTAAGGACACTACTATTTTTGTCATTTAAAATATTGTTTATATTCATTATTGCCGTTTAATATAAACAATACAAGAGGTTTGACTTCATAAAAAAACATGACTGAATGTAGTGCCTATTTACTTAATTTTATTCAATATTTCAAAATATAGTACAGCCGTTTCAAACGCTTTTCAAATTACAGTACTGTACAAATTAGATTACTGAACTGTGTATAATTATACGCTATAATACAGTACAGTACGGTACATAAATATCCAATTCAATTTTATTTATACAGCACATTTTCACAACGTTACATTATCTGAAAGCGCTTATTGTTGTTTTGCTACTACATTATACGTTTTGATGAGTCTATATTTGTCATTGAAAGAAAATGTCTTTCTTTTTCCCCTCATGTTTTCTGTGCACGCAGCATCAGCCTCAGGTAGCTAGCCAGAAGCAGACGGGTTAGAGGGTGGCCAACTCTCACGCATCTGGCGTAACGCTCACACTTTCAGATTCACTCAAGTAATCTTACAGCAGATCCATATTACTCCATTATAAACCTCAAATTAGCTGCATCCAAAGTGTTGGGGTAGTTTGCAAATCATATCGACTATTTACAAGGTAATAAAAGTGTTACATACATGTAAATGCGCTTGTGCGTGTGTAGACTTGTCTCGGACTGAAAATGTCAAGCCAGCCAGCAGATCAAAGTTGACAACCCTGTTTAAATGTCAAAAAAAGTGATCACAATGTGATCCTTAACCACAGCTTACACCTAGCTCTTAGCAAGCAAGTCCACTCTTTTCTGTCATCAGTAATGTTAATGTGCCCAGGGGGGTCGGACAGCCAGTTGACTTTGGATCCCCAGAGGTTTTTTTTCTCCTTCCTTGGGAGGTTTTGGTTCCTCTCCTCTGTTATTATCTGACTTTCTTTATTGAATTTCTTTCCTTCCTTTTTCCTGTTCTGTATTATGTATTCTCTCTAATGATGTAATGTATCGCAAGGCATTTATGTAAAACACCTTGGGACAACTCTGTTGTGAAAGGTGCCATATGAAAATAAATTGAATTGAATTGAATTCCCATTATTTCAAAAACAAATTAGCACAAATAAAGGTTGTATGTGTTGATTCAGAAATGGTTCATAACGTCTCATTTCCATTCCACCTCACCAGATTTTTAACACACCTCTGGCCCAACACTTTGTTTACTTTTTTGGGTGTTTTAGAACTCTGCTTCAGTCTCCTCTTCACATGGTGTGTTTACGCCACACTGGACAGTCATTGCATTTCTACCCTGGTCTGGTGCATGACTTCTGCCTCACATCCATTTTCTTGCTCTCTGACCTGTATTTTTTTCCTTGTTGTATTTGCCTGCTCTGCAATATAAGGTCCTGGCTGTGGTTTGGCAAGGAAACACATGCTTCCTCCTCATGAATATGTTACACAATCTTCAGAGGTCAGCAATCGCCAAAGTATTAGTGTTACGTCCTGCCCACCGCGTCCACCTAACTCTCCTGTGTCCTCCTTAGTGTGACCCAGATAAGCCACACCTGTTGCTTGTTGCTCCTTGTTTGTCTTGATATTTAAGTATTTGTCACGTCATCCCCAGTCTTGTCATTAACATTGTTTGTCCTGTCTGCCAGTGTCCTTCCCTTTACCAGTCCTCCCACTTTTGATCCCTAGCAGTCCCGTTGGTTTTCCAGCCCAGTTTCAATAAAACCCCCCTTTGTTCGCCCAAATGCCTGCTTTTTAGTCCTTTGTCCCGCATGTCATGACAATCAGGGACTATTGTTAGTAAGAGAAGTTGGTGAATTCAATTCAAATTACAAAATTTGCACAAAAAAACAAAACAACCTTTACAACAAATGTGTTGCAAACAACCAAACATAAATTGCAGGAGTGCTAATGGAAAGGGAGATATGCGAACAATTCAATGAATAAACGAAGCATTAACTCTGAAATTTCACATTTGTGTGTCACAACTGGTGTTAATTCTGTTTCGCAGGTCATCTAGTGCAGGTGTGGTCTTCTCTATTGCCAAATCCACCTCCAAATAGTTCCATGAAATAATCACTCAGACGAGCAATGTATCCTCTTAAGTTTACCCTGGGTTGTGCTTTAACTAAATCAGGATTATATTCAATTTCACGTTCTGGCACTGCCGGCCGGTTTTATGGGTTATCCTGGATTCTGTTTGCTGCACGTCTAATCCTGTTTTGATGCATAACATCGTCCATGGCCATCACCATACCAACTTGGCACTTGATTCCAACCCAGTCGCCCCACTTATAGTCATTCCTGCTACCATGCGACTAATACATTCCTGAAAAACCTGGTGTTCACTGTAATCACGTAGTAAAATACACATATCCAAAGGGAAAAATAAGGTTAGGGGAATGTGACTCCAAAGCCTAGTAACTTACGCCAAATGAGATGAATTACACCAATAATGTATTTACATATATTTTAAATGAGAAGTAATAATAAATGAATAGATTATATCGTAAACATCTCCTATGAGTTTCACGAGAATTGCCTATTATCCACCTCAACCAAATGTTCCAAACTTGCTAACGTTGATTGCCGAGAGTTAGAAGTAGTGATGACCACGCTTCATGAACCATTTGCTGTATTTTCTGACCCCACTTTGACATTTGAAAATTGGATAAAATGATTCGCTGAAAAGAACTGGTTCAAAATAATGATTATTTCAGGACTATCGTTCACTTGGATAGCTGTTTTTGCGTGCAAGTAGTGTTTCTCCCCAAGATCGTAATGCGTTTTAGTTCACGTCATGTTTTCGTTCTGACTGATAATTGGGGAAACACAAATGTGATTCTGCATTGTATTAGACTTGGGTACTAATACAGACGCTCCTCTACTTACAAACTTTCAACTTCCCAACTTTCAGACATACAAACGAAGAGGACTGTAAGTCCAAATTGTGTTCACTGGGATCCCGTTTCCTGTCCGCAACATCATTTTTTTTTTCGGCACACCAATTCCACCTAGTATGACTTCTGGTCACTACTCCCACCACACCGCAACATAGTATAGGCACACTTTACAGCTAGCAGCCCCAGTCCTGTCAGCGTTGAGTACTCAGAGACCTGTCTCAATTCACATGAAAATGACCGTTTTTTTTCCAATGTACAATATTTTTATGACAATATGATAGGGTTAAAAATTGCATTCTATCTATAAGCCTAGTGCTGGCTAGGGGGGAGAGAGAAGAAGTAATATTTGCCAGTCAGGTATGGTAGGGTGGGGTAACCGTTGAGTAATAAAATGATTTCCAGGACATTGTACATCATTCTTGGGTGTCAGGAAGCTGGCGTCATTTGCGAAAGACTCCCGGAGCTTTCGGGGGGGGGGAGGGGATGTCTGTGTGTGTAACCGTGGCTCTGTTCCATTTGTCCCACTTGGTTCATATTTACACACTAGCAGACTTATCATGCATGTTCATTGCAGTTAGGGTAACTATTCAAGGTTGTCCTGTTCCTCTTATACCCCAAGCGGGTCCCCCCCCCCCCCCCCAAACACGTGTCTGCTAGGCACCCCCAATCACAATTAACACAAATGGCAACATTGTTGCAATGAGTCTCTTGTTTACTTATTCAGATATCATGTGTATCCCATTGCAAAAATAATACAACAAAAGTAAACTTAAGAGCAAAGGAAAATAACTAATCAAACGATCAAAAATAAACTTAAGCCAGTATAAGAACTCAAAACGAACGAACGAACAACTAACAACTCATTCTTCACAAAATGACACAAAGGGATTTATACACACTAGCTTCATCAAGCCATCGGACAAAGGGGAAAAGATATTAAACAATTAAACAAAAAGTAAATTACAAGACAGTCAACCAAAACCAGCCAATACAACTCTCTGGACCCCCTTAAATGGGCAACCCCCCAATGCTCAACCCAAAGTTATGGCCTTGTCCATGACGACACAGGGAGTACAAGCAAACTCTGCACAGACGGAACAATGGTGAAGACTAGAAGGCTTGTCCCCAGGCACGAGGCAACAGTGCTAACCACTGCACCTCCGCATTCCTAAACACATTACAGTTAAGTTAAAATGGCCCAACTGCAATTTCGCACTAAAATCAATGGAGAAGATAAATATTAAGAAAGATCTTATAAAGGCTTTCAGGGAAATAGGAACCCAACTAAACATTTAAACCAGTAACAATTCTGGTATATTAGAAAGCCGGCCAAAGAGTTAGGTGTGTGTTTGCATTCCCATGTAATTCTCTCCATATAAATGATGCAGGAGGGTCGAGTTCAGGGGCACAAACACCAGGGGCCTGTACTACGAAGCGGGGTTACTGGCTTATCGGGGTAACTTGTCTGATTTTTTGTTGCCAAAATCCAAAGGGTCGGAAATAAATTAAAGGTAGCAGACACTGGTAACTAAACGCAACAGTGATTTTAATAAGACACGTTTGATAAGATTAAAAGGGTACAACAGTGAGCGGAAAAATAAGGAACCTGTATTTATTTGCGCCAGTTGTGTTTTTATTAACTTTTTCAGGAGTTTAGTCACAAACCCTGAAGTGGAGCTGGAGGGCGAGGACTGATAGACGGTGCTATTGCGATGTTGAGCTGACATTGCAATCACCTCCCCCGCCCACATCAGTTATTTTGCAATCTACTTGGCTTGTACCTGCCTCAGTAAATATGGAGAGTGAGTCTTTAGTTGTAGCACAAGACTGAGGATTACATCTTACATGCCGAGCGCACTCTCCCGTTGTCTGCTACACCCGATAAACAAAATTAAACAAATAATTCTTAATTGTTACACTGTTATTAACCCTTTGCCATTTCTTGCCCTGCAAATTTAACTGAGAATATTTCATGTATAGGAAAATCAATGAATTATTAATATTGTAATGATTTATTGTCACATTTTCTGAATAGTTAAGAATAACCATAAAAGATTTAAATTGCAGTATAAATCGAAATAGCACACTTTATAAGCTAAAACTCTGGGTTTCCATTTTACATTTAAAAGAGTTCAGTTAACACAATTTAAGATTTACTGTGCTAAAATGCAAACAACCAAATCCGTCTGCTCCGTTACTACATCACTATGGTTAGTAAGCATAGCCACGAGTCTAAAATGCAATTTTCAGTACATTAACTTGCTTAATGTCCTAACGGTGTGACATTTGCAGGCAATTGGTTTGAGGGAAATAAGTCCTTTACATGAATCGTACTTTCTTATTCACTTCCCTTAAAAAAATGTGTTCTTTCCGTTCTTCTGCTTGTCCTCTGAAATATGACGCGAATGCTGCTTCTGTCCTCGACTATGGCCAGTGAGAGTCAGACTAACTACAAATGGTCAGGGCAAGAAGGAGTAGGCATGCAGGCAGTAACAAAACACCGGGGTAACCACTCAGACATGAGATACACTAGAAATACTACGCTGACGAACAACAATATACATACAATGAACCACTGGGGAACTGAACTGAGGGAGGGACTTAAATACTGAGGGGTAACAGGAAAAATTATTAAATCCAGGGACTGGGAGGGGAAAACTAAGACGCTGACAGAAACAAGGAAACAGAATCTAACACTGGATATGACAGACCGGTAAAAACACAATCAAGGACACAAAAGCAAAAAAATGAAACAAGGGACTAGAAAATGGATACAAGGGAACAAAATCTACAAAACTACAAAAAGCAGAGGAGGCGGGGCTTGAACACGCGACAGAGGGGAAAACACAAAGGCTGACAAGGAGGGACAGGATGGCCTGCGACACCTGCTGGCCAAACGGGGAAGGGACATGAAAGACTGGGACAACAGGAGCTGACCCTGACATTTTCAGGTTTAGTTATTTTTTAATTCGCTTTAGTTTGTTTTCAGTTTCCTCTGTATTTGTCTTTCAACAGCTATGCACAACTCACATCCATGGTTAACTCAAAACCCCTAGTGACACGCGGATTTCACCAGTTTAGTGAGGGAAATACCGGCTCTTTTTAATGAACCGGTGTTCTGTCGAGTTGAGCTACTTTGTCGAGTTAGGCTATCGTAGTGCTAATCGATAGCCCTAACCCTAACCCCCAAAACCCCCCTAAAACCCTAACCCTAATCCCAAGACGGTGGAACTGCACATGCGCAGAAAGGCTCGATAGTACATCTCGATAGGTAGCTCAAGGACCGCCCCTCCCTACACGCAGAACACGTGCTGTACGTAGGACCCCACGATCCATGGGGGGCCCCATTTTCCGCAAGGGGACCGATTCTCTGCAAATGCGCAAAGGATGCACATTGCTGCCGTGAGGCGCGCGTAGAGCACCAAGTCAGCCCAAGGCAGGAGAGAAAGAAAGAGACGACTAATCTGACACCACACGCGTTGCCGCAATGATTGACAGCACACAGCATCTGACTAATCAGCGGTCAAATGCGCCGACAGGCAGTTGGATCCATGCGGGTGGAGAGATGGCCTTCAAACGCCAATATGAATCGGGAGCAAGCAAAAGAAAGAAAAAGTCAAAACAAGAGGAGGCTCGTGCTTCACTTGAAGGCGGGTATGTTGTTGAAATAAAAAAGAAAAACTTGGTGGAATAACCCTCTGGGGATGATGGCACCGTCGCGTATCTTTCTCGTCTATTTCCGTTTATATCTCGCTGAAATCTTCATGTAGAATCATGAAAAAAACGCTGGCTAAATCCGTAATCTGTCTTCTTTTCAAAACGAACATTGTCGGAAGTATTTAAAGTTTTTAAAATTAGGTGAAATTGGCAAAAAGTAAACCATGTCACCTTTCTTTGTTTTCCCTGCATGGGGGTGTGTAGTTACGCCCTCACCTGAAGATCGCTATTCACATTCTAAACAGCCGCACTTCCGCGTATTCAAATCGCACTCGCATGGTAATCTGATGAACAACGCAACGGTGAAACGAAATACAGATACATTCCCAACTTTGTGAGGCCCTTAACATAGAGCCAGAACTAAGGGAGAAGAGACTGAGGAGTACTAAAAGGCAGTTTGCCTATGAGGCTGCAGATGAGCCCATGAATGATGCCCTGAAGAAGCTTGAGGTGACATTCTTCAACACTGTCGTTGACTCTGCTCTCAGATCACTGCAAGACAGATTTGAGACATTTACTGAGGTGAAGGAGAAATTTGGTGTGCTGCTTGATTTCAGACAGCTTCAAGGGATGCCCAAAGACACCTTGAAGAAACGCTGCACCAAGGTGGAGAAGATATTGACTGCAGAGGGAGAGTCTGATATTGATGGTGCAGAGATGGCCCAGGAAATCATGAACCTCCCAGAACTGCCAACACAAACAACTGCTCTGGAGATGTTGTCATTTCTCCATGAAAATCATTTGCAGGAACTGTATCCAAATCTATGGATTGCCCTCCGCATTGCAGTAACTCTCCCTGTTACAGTTGCCTCTGCTGAGTGAAGCTTCTCAAAACTGAAGCTCATCAAAACATATCTCCGCTCATCAATGGCACAAGAACGCTTGAGTGGCCTGGCTATCATAGGCATCGACTCAGAAGTGGCACAGCAGCTGTCATATGATGACCTCATTGATGACTTTGCATCCAGAAAATGCAGACGTCTGCATCTGTAAATGGCTTATTCCATTGTTGAAAGAGGCTGTTCATTTGATTTGTTCCTAGTAATAAAGGTTGTATACCTAAATGGCATTTCGTGATACAGTCATTTTGTAATGGGGGGGGGGGCTCAAGATAAAATTCTGCTTAGGGCCCCAATTTGGCCAGGGGCGGCACTGGGTAGCTCAACTCGTCAGAACCCCAGACCATTTGGCTCAGCTGAGAAATGAAAGTATTTTTTTGCCTGCCAAACCGCTCTCCATTAGTACCGGCCCTTTTAGGTTAACCTGTGATTGGTATGTTTGCAAGTATATCATTTAAATTAATTGGTGTATGTATTAATTTACAATGTATTTTTACCAGGTAACTGAACGGATCCTATAGTATGTGGTTTGGTAGTGGTTGAAATGCACCATCTACTGGTATAGTGTGTAGCCAGTTTGTGCGGTGACTTCCTGTATGCTGCAACTGGATTTTAGAGATTTAAAATGATTTTAAACAAGGTTTGTTAGTGTTTGGCCTCATTGCCTGGCGATGTGATGAGCTGTTGGGTTTGAGTTTTTCACAAATAAGAGTAGCTAATGTACAATGTTGAGTGGCTTAGACTATAATTCAATAACAGATATTATTTTTTGCACATGAATTATTGGTGGAATTCAGCATAGTTCCCCATAGAGTACGCGCCCTTTAACATAAATAACAGGTTATTTTTTGATACAAGTGCTTTTTTCACGCGAACGGTAAATGCCACTGAAGTAGCTGGTGAATGAATCTTTTGGGTCAGGGGTGGCCAGTTTAATCCAGAAAGGGCCAGTATGCAGGTTTTCACTACACTCCCTAATTAAATTAATAATTAGGGGACTGACTGGCTGAAGAGTCCTCACGCCTGGGTTTGAGCAGCTGACCTAAAGGTTACCCCAAAAACCTGCACACACACCGGCCCTTTTAGGTGAACTGAATCGAACGAACTGTGTCCCAAAAAAAGAGTAACTTCGCCCCATCACTAATAAGTCGATTCACTTGCATACTCAAAATAACAAATTGAAGTACAAGATTTCAGATTCGTGGTAGGTTGCATGGAGGAAAAGTAAGTAAAGACCCGGTGAGGATGGGCTCAAATGTGGGGAAAAAAAGAGAAACAGTCATAAATTAATAGTAAAAAACGCCCTTAATGGATTTATAATAAGTCATTTAATGTGTAAAAGAATCTAGATCTAAAAATGTATAGTAGCTTTAAAAGACGACCCCACACCCCCACCCTCCATGCCATCGTCCACCACGATGTTTCACTGTAAACATCGTCAGTTATGTCGGCTCTGACCAACCCGACCCTGAGGTGTCTGTATTTTAGGACAAGCTTCCCGGACCTCGTCCAGGCTGCCACTTCTCCTGCTTAGCCTCAAAGTCCTGTTACTACTCACCATACTTGTGACAGTGACGATACACTGTAAGTATACATGTAAATATAATTATATTCCGAGAATGCTTAAGTTCTGTTGTTTTGTCAACGGGATGGTTTTTGACGAAGTATGCTTTGGTAAATGCACAAGTTCAAAGTATGGTTCTACTGTAAGACCCAGCAATGCTATACTCTATTAAAAACACGGCACCCTTTCTGAAATTAATGCGGTCACAGCGGCGCATCTTCATTCTAGTCACTTCTGCAAAAAAGTGATCTGGCCGTTTTTTCTCTTTAGCCTGGCTTGGCGGTAAGCCACGGAGGTTTTCCATTTTTAGAGCAGAAGAAGGAGGAAAACAATTTAAAAGACACACACAAAAATAAGCTGAAGAGCAAGACCTTCTTCCATTCTCTTGCACCCAGATGCCCATTTCTTGCAAACTTCGTGCGAGCCGTCAGCGGCAGCTGGCGCCGATCTCTGCAAGGCCTGTCCGTCCCGTGAACGCTGGCCTTCAATGAGCGGTTCGTTTTGAACTTGTGCATTTACCACAAATGGCGGTCTCACGGTTCTGTTGAGTATAGGTGAACAATCAGGCAGTAGGATTTGGCGATGAAAAAAATTCTTTAATAAATGCAAACTGCTTTACGAGCCAACCAAATCAGCCCCCCCCCCAATCACATGTGGACCTCCCACAACATTGGTATGGACATACCATCCATACCATCTGTTATCTACTGTTATTGCCTGTTTGTTGTTTGGCTCCTAAAGTGAAGGACGTTTCACACCTATAAATCTGCGTATATAAGTGTGTTCCATTCTGTCACACTAACTAAGCAAACTTCCAAACCTACTGGGAAACAGAACACAGAGTTGCGGCATCTCCACGGCAATCTCTTCTACTTGTTCTGGAATGGAGACGGCGCCTGTCTAGAAGGAACAAGATTCTGTCGTGCGAGAGGCGCTGAGCTGGCCACAGTGACTTCACAGAATGCGGTACAGTGTGGAATTTAAGCACCACCATTCCTCCGCTGTTGTGCACTGGTGATACAACCTTATGCTACACTTTTGTACACCTGTGAACTGTAACACACTTAATATGCCGTCCATCAATCCATCATCTGCCACTTATCCAGGGTCGGGTCGCGGGGCGGCAGTCTAAGCAGAGATGGCCAGACCTCCCCCCTACCAACCGCCTCCTTCAGCTCCGCCGGGGGATACCAAGGCGTTCCCGGGGCAGCCGACAGATATAATCTCTCCAGAGTGTCCAGGGTCTGCCCCAGGGCCTCCTCCCGGTTGGACATGCCCGAAACACCTCCCCAGGGAGCCGTCCAGGAGCCATCCTGGCTCCATTCGATGCGGGGGAGCAGCGACTCTACTTTGAGCCCCTCCCAAATGTCCGAGCTCCCCACCCTATCTCTAAGGCTGAGTCCAGCCACCCTGCGAAGGAAACTTAATTTTGGCCGCTCGTATCCAGGATCTCATTCTTTCAGTCACTACCGAGAGCTCGTGACCATAGGTGAGGGTAGAGACGTAGATCAACTGGTAAATCGAAAGCTTCGCTTTCCAGCTTAGCACCCTCTTAATATGGTCGTGGAACTTGTGGTCAAACTAATGAGAACTGGAGCTGCAGTTTTTGTGTTGCAAGACAGAAATATACAGGAGGTAGAGTCTCATAGTCTCACTTCGATCTGTGACCTCGTTACGTGGTGTAGAGGAGTTCTGGGCATACCTAGAAATTGTGGGCCCCCTAACGAATTGTCACCTTGGGGCCTCCCATTTAATTTTGCACTTAAGTTTACATATTCCCGGGTCTTTGTGGCGTGTGGGCCATTACGCCCCCCCCCCCCCGCCCCGAAATCCTTGTGAGGAATATAAACACTTAAATCACAATGTGCCACAATACTGTTTAAGCCTTATTTTCTTTGTATGCGTATATTTAATTCTTTAACATGGTTTGGCAAATGATGAAACACAGAGCAAGGGTTAGTTTTGTGTCTTTGTGATCTGAAGGACTGGATCATATCCCAGACCTTCGGGAATTTGTACTGGATGAGTGATGGACGGGTAATTTTTTTTATCTTCTGGATCATGCAGTGTGTACAGGTCACCTCCAGGTGGCAGAGAACCAAGGAGGTTTAACTGAATACACTCTATAACTGGGACAGGAACACAGCAAAGGGTCAGATTCAGGTAGAGAAAGTGCTGAGAAATATTATTTGAGACAAGATTGGAACCAAGTGCACACCATGATGCTGGGGTAGGTTCCTGACATCGTGATGTCACATGATCGCCATGTGATGTCATCTGATCGTCATGTGATGCCTAGCTGGTGGCGGGGTATGACGGAATCAAACAGGTGAGGCACCAGCAGCACATATATCTGATGGTTTGGCAGGAAGGAAGCTGGTGATCCACTTATAGCCAGAAGGAGCACGCAACTGGGGCAAAGACATACATGTATATTAATGCATGTTAAGTTTTGCGCATACAAATCATTATGTGTTTCTGTCCCCTTTCAGGGTAGATGTGTCCCATTCATCAAACCAACTTTGTCTGCTTATTCGAGAGCTCAGCACATAGTTGGGTGGATTTGTCAGAAGTCTGTCACACCATCATTTCATCCCCTGAAATATTGAAATAAAGTATCCTGTCCTCTAATCTCAAATGCCTTTACTGGTAACCTGCTGTGTTTTCTGCACCAGGTTCACCTTAAAAGTCTGACGTATCAGTCGTCGAGTCTGAAACATTTAAAACTTAAATGAAACATCACATCAGATGAAAATGTTTATGTGCAGGCAGAAAAAAAGAGATGACACACCCTCAGCACTGTGATCTCCATCTGTATTCATTAGTTTATCTTTGCCAGCTAATCATGCTTTCCGGTGCTGCCAAAAGCCAAAAAAAGAAGCAGAAGAAATAATGAAAGTGTCACGCTCCGTTTGTCCGGCCCGCTTGTCGACCACGCCCCCTCATTAACCTAGTGTGGATTCCCTGTGTTCACCGGCTGTTTCCGGTTGCTGTTGTTAGTTCAGTGTATTTCAATCCATGTTTGAGTACGTTTCCCCAGTCCTGTCAATAATGTTGTTGCACTTTGGATTTGTTACCCCCGTAATAAACCCCGTTTATTTGTATCTACAGCTCCATTTGCCTGCTTCCGTGTGGGAACCATAACACAAAGAATAACAGGCTACTGTCTGGCTGTCTGCTACATGATATGCTTGTATGAATAAGCAAGAGCATTGCTAGAGATTTTGGGCCCCCAACCCAGACCTATCCAATTATCTTTGGGCCCCCAACCCAGACCTATCCAATTCTCTTTGGGCCCCCAACCCAGACCAATCCAATTCTCTTTGGGCCCCCAACCCAGACCTATCCAATTATCTTTGGGCCCCCAACCCAGACCAATCCAATTCTCTTTGGGCCCCCAACCTAGACCTATCCAATTATCTTCCAAATTTTTTCAGGGCCCCTGTGACTCATAGGCCCTTAAAATCATCGTAATTCCACCCCCCCTTACTGTGACAGTTTGTTAATGGGGGGAGGGGGTGCTCAAAAATATTGTCTGCCTAGTGTTCTGTCATGACTTCATCCAGTCACTTTTAGCAGTTCATACATAGTCTGGCGCTACCTACAAAAGTCTCTTTTAAAGACTTTGAGACTGCAGTTTGTAAGGTACAAAGCTCCTGTGTATTATAGCCAGACATGCCAAAGTAACAAGGAACTATCTAAAATTTAATCAAGCCTTAAAGCATCACTTTCAGATAGATGGGATTACTCTGACTACCCACGACTGATCTCATGCTCTGCGTACACCAGTGGTTGTCATAAGGGTACATGAGAGTTTATGTAAGATAAAAATCTAGTGTGGGCAGGGCTAATCTCATCTGTCTAAAAGTGACACACAGTACTGTGCAGAAGTCTCAGGCAGTCAAAGAAAAAGATGCTTAAATGATTTTCATGTTGGTGTGAAACTTTGATATCTCGCCTGTAAAAGCATGTCAGCTTAACCATTTCATAACCTTTCCTAAAGCTACTTCAGTATTTACTGCATCCATCTGACACACTCATGCATTTTTTCACTAGAACACTAGAGCGTCTAATCTCATCGTTGACTTTTAAAATTAATCTAGTTCATTAATTAATTGAGCTGTTGGTGACATGTAACAAACATGTGGAATGGCTGGGGTGCCCCTGAGGAGAGGTTTGGGAACTGAAGCGGTGTTCATCTAGCCGTCCAACTAGATATCAGTGACTCTTTGCGTAAACAGTATTAATTCTTGTCTTACTCTTAATTTACTTATGTTCTAATATTAAACTGTGCTTTTTAAAGTAAATATGCCCTCATTACCCAGATAAGAAGTTTTACACATTTTCTTTAACAGCCTAAGCCTTTTTCAAAGTACTATATACGCTGGAATTAAGATAATAAATATGTGTATTAAATCTGCTACCCTGGAATCACAACAAAAACGGCACCTTTCTGTCTCCGTTAGCCGGCCTTAGGGTGAAGCCACTGCAGACTGAGCGCTTCACCCGGTAACGTCAGTTCCGGAGTTTAACGCCCTCTATCGCCCTCCAGTGGCGGAATGAAATTATAATTCTCCTGAGAGCAGATCAATAGCGAGTGACGAACCTGCATTTGTTAGTCTCAATACTCAATGTTACACGTAAATGAAAATACAGTAAATAAATGTATTACATCCGCAATACGATACAATACGATATATAATTGATTTAATTTTTGCGCGTGTGCAGTGTAGTGTAAATGTGCAGAGCAGAGCAGTCAAAGACTGTAGGAAGTAATAAAAGAATAGATAAAGAGATAACATATCATATATATGATAATATATCAGCAGCATCATCAGGCTTTGATAGAGGTAGTGACAGTCTTTGGGGATGGGGGGGGGCAAGTGGGGACAGTGTCGACACCCTTGGGGGGCAGCAGGGTATTGATGAGCCTGACTGCCTGCAGGGAAGAAGCTGTTGCAGTGCTTGGCAGTGATGGTTTGGATGCTCCGGAGCCTTCTGGCAGATGGCAGGGGTGGGAGGGACCTGTTACCATGCTGTTTGCATGGTAGATGACATGAATCCTGTACAGTTCAGCAACAGGTGGGAGAGGAGACCCCATGATCCTCTCTGCTGTCCTCTCTATCCAAGGCAGGGATTTACAGTGAGCTATACTGCAGTGCAGTGATGGGTGGGAGAGGAGCCCCCATGATCCTCTCTGCTGTCCTCACTATCCAAGGCAGGTACTTGCGATCAATGATGCTGAAATTCACAAACCAGATGGTGATGCAGCAGCAGAGGTAGAACATGGCAAGAATAGGAGGGGAGAGGCTGCCCTTCTTCAGCCTCTGTAGGAAGTGGAGTCACTGCTGGGCTTTCTTGGTGATGGAGGTGGTGTGCAAAGTCCAGGAGAACCTGTCTGCCATGTGCACTCCCAGGAACTTCACACTGCTGACTGTATCAACAGTGGAGCTGCTGATGTTCAACTACCACCGCGCCAGAAGCGTAGCGTGCGTACTCCCAGCATCCTAGTTCTTTGTACTTACGTATACCCTTAAAATGATGTTGAATGACGACTTACGAACATTTCAAGTTACGAACGGCTGTTCGGAACATAACTCATTCGTACGTAGAGGAGCGTCTGTATTATGTATTTCAATTGGCTAAGTTGAATGACTATATAAACTTGGTAAAACAAAGCAAAAAGACAATGACATAGGCACACAGAAATTCTTACACAACTCATGTTGAAATAGGAAACACAGTGCTACTGAACCCCCTCAAAATGTTCGGATTTGTCTGATTTGCAAATGGCACATATGCGATTCATACTGTCAGTGTTTTTTTTTACAAACACATAGTCTTTCACGGTAAATTTTCAAAGTCAAAATCAATCATTTGTCAGCAAATCTATCCACCCATCAACCTACCTACACTAAAAAAAGTATGGATCTAATTAATTCTATTAAGATAAGTGGTTACACAAAATTAATTTATCTCAGAACAGACAGAGTTTGGTTTGCATTGCCAGCCATATCAGACTTGTTCCCAGTGGGTTTTGGACTCTTTGTCCTAACTTTTATGGGCAGAACTTCTAGGTGCTGCTGAGAGGCAGAGGGGGTCTGGCTCGCTGACCTCAGGACCGCATCTTTGCTTTTTGCAGATGATGTGGTCCTGTTGGCGTCGTCGAACTGTGATCTGCCTTGCTGAAGAGCTCAGTGGTGAGATCGCTCTGACAACAGCCACAGTGTTCTAACCAGCAGAGCTACATGCTGCACCCAGGTTCTAAAATTAGACTTTCACTTTAATTTTCAGCCTATCATCAACAGCTCATCCATTGCTTTGAATAGGCGGAACTGACTTCCTCGGTTTCGGCCTCAGTCAGCTCATTGTGTGCCATTGTAAAAGAAGTAAAAAGAAAAAAGACAAGAGGACCAACAACCAAGGAAACAGCACCTTTAAGACCAGCAGGACACAGGCGGCAGGTCTAGCTGGACCGACCCAGCAGAGATGAATCACCAAGAGACCATCGAGATGAACCACTATGAAAGCGACCCTCCGTCACAAAATGTCTACGAGACTCTGCACTCCAAGCCGGGATTGACCCGCTGTAGATCTGTGGGTGAGTCCTTACTGTCGGTTTATGTACCGCTTTTCACCTCTGTTATTTTGCATCCTACTCTCTGAATGGATGGATATTTAGACATAGATTTTAAGCCATTTTACAGTTGTTACCGGTTTGACGTATTTTTCCAGCACTTTACTAATACGGTCAACCTATAGTTGATGTCCTGAACACATTTCACCTGCTTCTCTCGTTTATTAATAAATTAGTATTTATGAACATGTCAGGTGTTCACCAGTCTAGTTCGGGGGGGGGGGGGGGGGGTGACGGGAAAAAGTGTTAAAAAATAACGTATAAGG
>JAODKC010000065.1:3792903-3820817 GCA_026777985.1 Mormyrops attenuatus | reverse complement strand
CGGGCTCTGCTCCTACTACCCAGTGATATCGCAGATGTGAGGGGGGACGGGCGCTTTGGCAAACCTCTGGCCCCTTTTACACACCCCCCTCCTCAACATCTATGGACAGTAAGGTCATGTGGCGGGGGGGGGGCTTAAGATTTTCTGAAAATGACATTGGCAAGCATCTCCTCTCTGGGTCACCTTATCTCACGTCACTCCCCCTACAGGAGTTTCCGGAAATGTTCCACCCCACGTCAAACCCCATAGAGTGGCCTATTGATGAGTTCACACTGCCGGAATATGAAGATCTACCGTGTGACATCTTCCCCAGCTGCACAACCGCCTCTGGATGTCACAGCCCTGCTGGCTGGGTGTGTCACAGGGTGTAAGAGGGCCCTCTACTGAGAGCAGCCAATGAGGTTAGAGAATAAAAAAAGTCAACCAGTCGTCACCAACTCTTGGTCAGTGTTTCTTAGCAGGGGATGCGTCCGTGGGCTTCTGTGAACACAAACATGGTATTAATCATCTTCAGGGATAATTGGCCCCTGGTAGTACCGGCCCTGGTCCACCTCGAGCCTACGGGGGCGGAGCCAGAGGCCGCTGGGGGAGTCACTCTCCTCCCGGACGGCAGATGCGAATCGTACGAATGTCCGTAACGAGCGCACCATGCAGTCAGTCACGGCTGGCTCCTCCGCGTAGCTGAAACTGTAAACAGGAAGCATATGGATGCGCTTCAAAACAACCACCTCCATTTTTCAAAGGAAAGGTGGGACTTCAAACCCTTTCTTAATAACCGCACGATATGGCTAGAGAATGGACAGACAAGCCGGAACGCTGTTTTCAGTGCATTCATGATTTTGGCCATGGCACCTAAATAGAGCCACAAATAATTTTCATAATTATTCAGATTTATGCTAATGCAATAATTCTCTGTGTTTAATGCAGATCTTTGCATACTGGAATGTTCTGTAAAACAGGGGGATGTCTGCAGTTTTTCCACAGGGGAGACAGTGAGTACTGTACTGAGGTTGGGGGGGTGGGCCAGTGTAAAATGGGAAACATAAAATTAGCACGATAATTTAGGGAACATACTGGGGGAAAAAACCACAAGACCCAATTTACGGGGTAGCCATAAAAATGATTTTCACAATCACTGACGGCTCCCTGGTTAAATTACGTTTCTAAGGTTCCTAAACGTGTGGGGCGTTATGAATGACACGCTTTGCGGGGGATGGCGTGTGGCTCTGTGGGTTAGTACACTTTGCTTGTCACCATAAAATCACACCGGAACTGGTAGAGCAACGTCACTGTTGGGCCCTTAGCCTCCAGTCGATTCAGGGAGCGTCTAACAAAGCCTTCTCAACTGTACATCACTTTGGATCAACACATCTGTTTAATGAATGCTTTGCCGCTTTCCAGAAGCGCGGTCAGCAAAACGGCAACAGACGATGCTCACACAGACACTACTGACACCCCAGTAGGTCAATTTTCTTAAGACATAATCCTGTAACAATCAACCTTTGTGTTTAATGGCAGGAATTGTGCGGCACCACCTGTTAACAGAGCCAATTTTCAGCAACAGAGTCGCAGGAAGAGTAACCGGGCACAAACGCAAGCTGTTACCTCGACGGGAGGCAAGCGGCGGAAAGAGCTGGAAGTGATGATCCTGCCTTGCAGAGATATTATGTTTAGGGTTAACTTGTATGGAGGGGGGGGGGGGGAAACCATTATATTTCAGATTATTTTCAGATTAACTGAATTTCTGTTGGACTAAAAAGTATGTTTTTAACTGTTCCCATTAGCCGTCGCATTTTTTGAAGGTCAGGTTGGGGGGCATGCGTTGCCGCACCCACAACATGCCGAAACTCCTCGGGATCCCGGCTGTCGACCCCCCAGGCAGACACACCCTCAGGGAAATGCGCCACATGGCCGTAGTGCCGTGACTGACGCTCCCTCAGAATGCAGGTAATGTGCCTCATTCGGGATTCCTCTAGCAACCGCTCATTCGACACAAAGTCAAACCAGCGGTACTCAAGGATTCTCCGAAAAGGCACATTAAAATAAATCGTTAAATATCAGTAATCCAGGCTCTGTAAGAAAAATGAAGTTACTAACTACGTGAGACATTTTAGTATTAAGTAAAAGCATTTAAGGAGCAATGTAATACATTCTTCAACTTTTCCAGATATACACATATTCAAAAGATCGAATCTTAGGGACACATAAAGCATAACTGTAAAGCCATAAGAACTCTCTTTCCCTTTGGGGTTGCCAGTGTATCACCATCAAACATCAAAATGCCGGTGTGTTTGTTTGTTAGAGTGTATATGTTAAAACGGGAAGTTGAAAGCCTCTAGGACTCTTATCTGAATTCCACAGCTGTGAAAACAGTCCGTCACACAAGTCCTCATGTCACCCGAAGTCTCCTGTCACACTGCCGGCTTGACGCGAGCGGCAGACCCCTGGTACAGAGCTTCTATTTAACTCCAGAAGCAGGTATGGACTGTTTCCAGAAAAAAAAACAATAACTTGTTTGTCAGGGAAGGTCAACCTATTAGGTAACCAAGGCATCCGCCCGACTCCATCCCCTGGGGGGGGACACTGACATAGCTACCCAAATTCACCTTGTCTCAGATGGGGGGGGCACCACCCTGCTGTTTGTGTTGCGTAAAGCAATGTTTCCGCAGAAAATGAACGCGTCACACGTGTGCATGAAACAGACAGTAAAGCAAATATTACTTCACCAGCTCTCCTGGCTGCAGAGGTCGATCAGTGCGACAGAAGTGTCGCATTGGAGGAGGGAATGACGAAGACGCGAAGACAATTTCAACATGTCACATCTACTGAGAAAATCTGAAATAAGACATGCACATTAATTATGTAATTTGTTCATACACACACACACACGTACACTTATCATTGTGAGGACCGTCCATTCTTTTCAATGATCACAACCCTTTATCCCATCTATAACGACCTTAACCTCACGTAACCAAACAAAATAGAAGACTTTTGGCATGTTTAGTTTTTTGATTGCATTCATAGATTTTTATAAAGTTCACTTTCCCCTTGTGTGGGCAAAAAAAAAATGTCCCCACGATGTCAAAATAACAGGTTTCTATCGCATTGTGGGGATATTAGGTCCCCACAATGTTATACATCCATGACACACGCAAACAGACGTGTCCCGTCTGAAGGAATCGTGCCAGCGCCGAGCATGCACGTTTGATCGAGATTCCAAAATAATGACAGACACTTGTTTCCTTTTGCTTTTTTTTGTTGTTCAAGCAACAAAATGACATTGGGCTACATCACAGGCAAGAATCGCTATGGTCTGCCATTTTGCAAGTTTGCCATTAAGAGGAGAGAAAAAAAGCACAGTCATTTAATTAACCCTGTATCCCCGCATCCCTCAAATTCTACTCCTCAATATACAGAAAAAAATGCGTAAATCCTACAGTAAACGACATGTGCTGCTCATTCCGTAACACAAAGCATCAATGTCTTATTAACATAATACAGCCTTCATCACCAGTGTCATTTCAATTATACTGAGCTCTGCAGTAACTCTCCTCCAAGGGTCTTTCCCCGTTAAAGGAATTTAAATATATTTTTTAAAAAGCTGAAGCTTGGCTTCTTGGGTTTAACTTGGTCTAAAGCAGTGTCTTCCAACCCGGTCCTTGGGGACCCACAGACGATCCACGTTTTTGCTCCCTCTCAGCTCCCTGCCAGACAGCCCACATTTTTGCTCCCTCTCAGCCCCCTGCCAGACAGCCCACATTTTTGCTCCCTCTCAGCTCCCTGCCAGACAGTCCATATTTTTGCTCCCTCCCAGCTCCCGATACCCGAGGACCAGATTGGCAGACACTGGCCTAAACCTTCATGAATGCTTAGCGTTTTCGAAGTTAAACTCCTGCCAAACTGTCTTGTTCTCAAAACGTTCTTGTCATATAAAGAATTAGTTATCAGCAGCTCTTAAGGCAGTAGAGTTCATGGGGAAATTAACACACAGACAGACTACAGCCAGACATACATGCAAACATTCCTGAAATCTTTACTTCCTCAGTTTCCTCAATGTTTTCAGTATAAATCAGTCTTAAATAAAAAGGAAACAATGATATAAAATATCTATCATGTAAAAATCATAAACCTGTAAACTTGAATGAAAAAGCAGGAATTACCCTTTTATAAAGAAATGTAAAAACCTTCTTCAATATATTTCAGAGACTGAAATCCAGATGCAGGCTTGCTTAAGATAATCTTTTTTTCTTTGTTTGTTTTTTAACAAAACTTGCAAAAAGTCAAGGCAAAAATCTACAGCGTTAAAGCAGATGGGTCCACTGTGGTGAGTCCCAGGGCGGGACAGACAGTGTGAAAATATGAAATCAGCTTTTCATTTACGTGTGCAGCGATCCACATGCAGGGGGATTACGCACGGCCTCTGCCACCGACCGGCAGCTGAGGTCTGGTAAAAACAGCAGAAGCGTCCTGGTCCGTGGTTATAAAGCAAAAGTTCAGTTTCTGATGGATTAACCACAGCGGTTTGCAGCGGGAATGCGTGAGCACTAGAGCTATAGTGAACAGAAGTATGGTACAAAAGCACGACGCCGTGCACTCCGCTGGAGCATAGGTAGCTTAACGTTAAAGTCCGTCACAGGCGTAAGCTCACACGCACACGTCAATCAGGGAGTCAGAAAGAAAATCCGGGGTGAGGTGGGGAGGGGGGGAACAATTCAAACGTTTGAATGTGGTGTGATGTCACCTGAAATGATCTTTCGCGCAATAAGAGCCAGATCCTTTGGAACACTGAAATTATATCTGTATTGGCTGGTTGTATGTGTGTGAGTGGGCAGGGCCAGGATCTGGGGGTCAAGGGGGCAGGGCATTGTCTCTGAACCCAGGTGAAGGACTGCAGGCACTTCAGTGTTTCTGGCGATAGGTGTAGGTGTGTCTATAGAGGAAGAGCAGAGGGAGAGGGGAAGGAAGAGGAAGGAGAAACAGAGAGAAAAGGGAGAGGGCAAGGAAGAGAAATGGGAAAGGGAAAGAAAGAGGAAAAGGAAAAGGAAGAAGAGAGAGGGGAAGAGGGAAAGTGAGAAAAGGAAGAGAAGGACACAAAAATTCAGTGGAAAGGTTGATGAAGATGAACAGGAAGAGGAGAAAGAAAGGAAGAATGAGTGTGCAAGAATTACAGCCAAAACGTGACACTACAGTCGCATCTCAAGTTTGCTGCAAAATGTAAGTAACCCTGGAACCCAGCGGACGGAGGATGCCAGGACACGCGGGGAAATACCCTGTGCACTGGACACACCCGCTCTATTCCACTGCTGCTCCCAGGAAGGCCGCCTTGCACCCTGTCGGCTCCAGGGGGTGCTCACGGTCGTCAGCCAATCATCAGCCAGACGTCAAGGTTGAGTGTGCGTGTATGAATACGCTCGGTCCAGCGGCACGTGCACGGCGTGTGTCCGTGCACGCGTGATTCCTGGCTACACGTGTGAGTTCCCAAGCAGGACAGAGATCTCCTGTGGCAGATTTTGTGGGGGGTGGGGGGGCATAAGGGGAAACCACGCGGGGGCCGCCTGGTCGACCAGCCTGGTGGCATGACTGAGAAACGCTGCAGTCCTACAGTCAGAGACTTATCTCTGCCTTCCAGTGGATACTACAAAAATGGACAAATGAAGAACTTTTTACTCTGTTTGACCTATTCATGATTATCTTAGTAAAATGGCTACAATCAAATTAAAAGGCACTTTTAAAAAGTGATACACGTGTTCAGTAATCATATAATCACTATATTTCATTATAAGTTTTGGATTATATAACATGTTAATTACAATTATTAGTATTGTTAATTAATATTATTAATAATATGCTTAGAACAGATAATAAATTTAACTGGTTCCTGCTTGGCATTTAGGGTCTATATAATTTTATGATCTTCTACAAGTTGGGGTCCTCAGGGCTCTTTTCGGGGTTCCTTAGGGATCCTTGGGATTCCTCAGGGTTCCGCTGCGCTGGGTAGGGATCCTTGGGATTCCTCAGGGTTCTTCAGGGTTCCTTAGGGATCCTTGGGATTCCTCAGGGTTCCGCTGCACTGGGTAGGGATCCTTGGGATTCCTCAGGGCTCTGCAGGGTTCCTTAGGGATCCTTGGGATTCCTGGGGTTCTGCAGGGTGAATTAGGGATCCTTGGGGTTCTTTACGGTTCCTTGGATCCCTCTGTGTTTATCAGAGATCCATAGATTTCATTGGCGTTCCACACTTTCAGAGTCTTTTGGCACATTTTTATTATTTTTTTTTTTTTTGTCGGTTGCGGTCGACTTAAAAACAAATGAACAAAAGACAGCGTTTGAAAAGCACTCCAGGGGCATGTCCAGCAATGAAGAACTGCCTTCATGATCCTGATTGGAGACCCTTGAGGGTGTCGCTGCTTTTGATTGGCTGGGAGCTCCAGTCACGGGCGAGTCGCAGTGTGGGCAGGGAGGTGGCACCATTAGCATTCTACAAAAAGAGGGGAAAAAAACTGTAAACAAATTTGAAAAACTCGCCGCTGTAACTGCTCTGCAGGAGCTCGAGGCATTATGATAGTGGCACCAAATCTGAACTAGATTTAATGACCAATCATACGTGGAAAAAAATATAATCATGGCAGTCCCAGATGACGGGGAAACGCCCTTGGAGAAAACGGCGTCCTGCTCACACTTGTCACGCTGTCACGCTCTGCTGCTAGCGTCTGGCTTGTGAATTCCCTGCACTTTCTCCTCCATACATTATATATCTACTAAAAACACCTCGTCACAGTGCCCCCCAGTGTCAGGTGTCACATGCCATCGCTCAGGCGGCCTGTGGGGACCGCAGGAGGCGGCGTTAATGGGACAGGAACACCACGCCGGTGAGGACAGCTCCGTGGGTGGCCCCTAGCATCCCCCATCACGGAAAGGCCTGCCAATGCTGAGGTGCTCTCTGGCACTCTCTAGAGGTCTTTGGCTATTTCGTCCATGTGATGCATTAGTGTGGATTTCGAGTTCTGCTTTTAAAGCATGATGAGGCTGAATGGCACGGGAATGGACTACGGTGTAGACGTCGACTGGAGATCACGCTAGGAGGCGCTCCATGAGAGGAAGCTGCTCACTCCAGCCATTGTTACTGTCATCAGGGTGGGGCCCTTTCTCCCCCGTGTGTACACCACAAACATCACCATGGCGACGGGTGCGTGGTGGGGGCGGGTCTGAATTTTTGCCTATTTTCTGACCAGGAAATAAACACACACAAAGTGTGCAACACAGGATTTTCACTGCTGGCTGGTATTTAAGAACATAAAAAAACTGACAGGGCGCTAAACGGGAGCTAAGCGATGCTGGCTGAACAAGTGACACGCTCAGGTCAAGGAGGACAAGGGGAGCTAGCAACTAGAGTGCATCAATGGCTCCTGTCCCCGCCCCTTTACATGCGAGGAGCACACCAATGGATGAGCGTGCCTCCTGTCCCCACCCCTTTACATGCGAGGAGCACACCAATGGATGCCCTTTGTGTCTGTCTGTGAACTTTTACTGCTCGTAAATAGCTGGCTGAAGCTGGTGCCGGTGGCCCTGAGCTGCTCTGGTAGCACCATCCAGCTGTGAGACCGCAGAGCTGCTAAAAACCTGAGAAAAAGGTGCTAGCTGAGCCACTCCAACGCAGTAACTGCAAAACGGCTGCTAAGAGGCATTCAAAATGCACTGCTATAAATACCACAAGATGCTGCTTCCCCATCATCCCAGCAGGGGGCAGTGTTCCCCAGACAGGCACCCCGTGGCGCACATCGCTGTCGGCGACATCTGAGCCCACCGCCCTGCTCACACAGGGTCCCTTCCCAATGCGACCTTTGCCTGTGTCAGGAAGGACTGGGTCGCGACCCCCCACCCTACTGAAAACAAGCCAACTGCTGATTTATAACCAAGCTCATCTACCGTAACGCGAGTTTACAAAACAGTGTTGCATTATGTGCATTTCTTTGGCTCAAACAATAATGTATTTAATGGTATTCTATCTTATTGTGGTATTTTTTTATGGATCTTATGCTGAATTAAGATTCCTAAGAATATCTTTCATGTATTCAGAGTGGCAGTATTCTTCTGACATGGAAAACATTAATTCTGAATAAATTATGATACTACGTAGAACATTCTGGACCAGCTGTTGCCATAGCGGCCCATAGCTTCCTAAAAACCCCTTCCTTTAATAGCGTATTTTATCCAGTATCTGCTGACTGCTGCTTTGTCTCATTCATCTCCCAGGTAACCATATATATCCTTGGAGCTTCTCTGATCTTCCGCTGTCCTCTTATAACCTGCAGTCATTTCTGATTGGCCACTTCCATGAGGGGCTCTTAACACTAGCCGTGTAACAGTAATGTGGCAAAGGTGAAGGCGATTTAAAATGCATTATACGCTCACACGGCACTCTGCTGTCGCTCCGGCGTGTTCCGCAGCGGAATAATAAATCCGATTTGTGTCCGATTGCGGAGGAGGCATTGACGTGTGGCGTGCGCCAGAGCCGCGCCTTAACGGCACCTTTCGGGAACAATGGCGGCCGGTAAAATTATCAGGGGCGGCCGGAGGTCATGCCGCGGGGCCGGAGGTCATGCCGCGGGGCCGGAGGTCATGCCGCGGGGCCGGAGGTCATGCCGCGGGGCAGTAGGCCTCGCGCCTGCAGACAGGCCGCTTTTTGTACCTGATGCCCCCCCTCCCTGCTGCTATCTTCTCCCGGTCCAGCTGCTTCTGATCTCAGTCACCTTCACCACTCAAACCCTCCCTCTTCCTCTGTTATGGCTCTGCTCTGTCTGCTAGCACGGCGGCGGGCTCCCTGGCGGTATGGGGTGGTGAGGGGGAGTGTTTTTAGGGCTCAAAGGCACGTCGACCATGCACGCCACATGATTCATACACCGCTGAGAGCGGGTCCGGATGCCTGCCCCTGAAATCAGGAGGGAGGACGACCCAAATAGGGTCCCGAATCGCCGGTACCATAAATCACATCTCTCCCCATGCATCTTGCTTCCTTGTTTTGCTCCCTCAATCCTGCATAAACACACCTGTCCAGAAACATGCAGTCTCACTCACTCGCAGGAAGCAATGGCTAATTAGCTGCAGATGCTAATCTGCTTTTCCCTCCAAAATCACAATGGTGATAAGTCGTGCGACCAGGAGACGGCGCGTCACTGGTTGGCATGGGACGGTGTCCAGGGAAACGGGTAGCTGGTCTGACCGCAACTTGGGGATCAGAGGAAATGCAGCTTGGAAGTTAATCACCAGGAAGGAGAAAACACCAAGAGGACCCCAGACCTAGAAACAAACATTTTAGCCATACTTTTAGACAGCAAATGGCGTACTAAACTATACAGGGAGTGACTGTATGGACACCCCACCCAAAAGGGGAATGCACCCACACCCTTAATGAACACTGATACCTTCATGTACTTATTCAGAAGCACGCTGGGGGCCCTAGCTAGCTCACAGCGCTCTCCGAACTTCCGCTCGTTTTTATTTTCGTAAATCCATGTGAAAATGCAAAATTATGTAAAAAAAAAAAAAAATTGTGACCCTCTTCCTTGTAAGTGCTCAGCATGCGCGGTCAGTGCAGCGGTCTTAAAAGGCTTGTCCGGTGTCCAGAAGCTAAGACCACAGGCCTACTCTGAATCATGCCGATTGTGACTGGGAGTTCCCTGGTGACAGGAAATGACTGGCATGGTACCAGCCAGGGACATGGGGGGTGGGGCTTTAAGTTACAAGAGAGCGCTCTAGTGGCCTGTCAGGGGCCTGCAAGATGCCAGTTTCCCCACTCCACACCACCTATTGACGTCCAGCTCCCAGTGAGTAAGCAGCCTGCAAAGTAATAAGCGTGTCTCGTGAGAACATCCTGAAAAGCGCCCATTGCAAAAACCATCCTGAGCACTTGAATGAAACATTACTGGGTCCCCACTGAAATGTTCTTGTAACATCTCAACACATCGCTTGTCAGCTGAGCTGACATAGCTGAGGGGGTGTTGAGGGAATATGAGAGGCGGGTGGTGAGAACGCATCAGGAGTGGGGTGCCACCCCCCCCCAAACCAAAGCTACCATTATACATGGTCACAGACTCATGGGTGTCCCCTAGTGTCTGGCACCTTGGAAAGTCTTCCCATTTCTTATGGATGGCCCTGCGGCACTCTGCAGTGGAAAAATGAAAAGAGAAAAATAATCAAAGTGAACTGCACCATTTTGGCCTCAAAACCCCACCCTACCCCCGCACTGTCACTGTCACCCCAGTGGCCACTGTCCCTGCATTCAGAGGCCGGCTGACCTTTAAGGAATCCTCCTCGCCATGACCCTGTTTTCAAATCCTTAAAGGTCTTAGGAACTCAGATTAACAAAGGGGGGGGGACGCGCAGGCAGCCCTGACAAAAGCAGACAGAAGGGGTGGGAGTGGGGGTGGGCAAGGCAGACGGAGATCGTCGATAATATTGAAATACTATTATCAGGATGGCGTCCTTCAAAGAGCATCATCATCGGCGGCTAAGGACTTTGGTTTTCCTGCCCCATCGCTGAAGCACCACAACGCCGACCGGGGGAGTGACGGGCTCCTCGTTACCATCGCCAGGGAAACGGGGGAGCCGGAGGTGGCGGCAGGGAGCAACATCAAAATCCAAAAATACCGCTCCCTCTCGCCCAATACTTATCGACCGGCTGCGCGGTCGCGTCTGCGACATTTACGCATTTAATACATACGGGGTACATTGATGCTAAATCAATTAGCTGCAGCTGTCACAGAGGCCGGGTTGGGGAGGGGGGGGGCTTGAGCAACGACAGAGGCCCCATCACCACCTTCATTGGATTTATCACCCAAAATAAACTAAAACAAATGAGATCGATCTGAGGGTCAGACTCCAGTTTCCGTGGCGATCTCAGCCTCTCTATTTCCCGTCCTGCTCCCACCCCTATGCTGATTACATTATCTGCTAATTTCTTTCTATACATGTTGCGTTAGATTAAAAACCTTATCGGAAAGAGCGCTGTTTTGCAGCGTTCGTTGTTGACTTACTACCGGCAGCGATAAGCCGCAGGTGTCGGTGTCACGCGAACGGACATGGGCACTGCCTGACGCTTTGGCACACAGAGTGCAGACTCCGCCTCCTACTCAGGGGTTATGCCGTGCTGGATGTTACAGCCTTCTCCTTATGATGGTGCAGGGAGACAAAGGAAGTCTCCAGAAGTTCTCCAGAAGGGTTCCACGACCAAACCTGTAACTTTCTCCCGGCGAGTCTTTAACCTCTGTCCTGTATTTTTCTAGAAGTAAAAAGCAAAACTGAAAATGCGGAGACTGCCCAAAAGGGGGCATTATTCAACCATCCATCCATCTTTTCATTCATTCATTTTTCCATACTGCCAAAATTGTGTGGAGCTTGGAATCTATTCTAGAAAACACCAGGCGTAAAGCAGTGGACACCCTGGACAGGGCATGATCCATTGTAGTTAGTGTAATTAAAAAATTAAGAGACCACAGCATATTTTTTGCTTCACTCATTTCTCGATCTACGGTTGTGCGTCTGTGAATAATTTATTTGTTTTTTGCAAAATGCAGCCTGGTTGTTCTCTGTTTCTCATTAATGAAGGACTTCTTCCTTGCTTTATGGGACTTCAGTCCTGCTTCTATGAACCTGATACGAACTGTCCTAGCAGTGAACATCACACCTGCACTTAATGTTTCCCATTCCTTTTGAAGGTCACTTGATGTCATGATTCATGAGAAACTGTCAGATAAGTTACCGGTCATCTCTGCCATTAGAATGTCACTTCCGCCTTTTACCTGACTGGTTTCTGATCATTTCCAGTGTCTCCTGTTTCGCCTTATTCTTATGTACTTCTGTCTTAGAAACTTTGAGCCTGGGAACAGCCTGACTCACAATGTAGCCTTCTGTCTGCAGAACCAGGATTAAAAAATGTAGATTTGTTTAAAAATATAGAGTGGTCTGTATATAATAAAATACAGAAATAAGTATCAAACCTCACAGCACCGAAATGCCACATGAGAAACCCACGCATCACTCACATTTGCAGGAATTTACACACTATCAGGTAGCTTAATGCTTTGGCTGCTGGATTTCAACTGGAAGAGGGCTGCCCTGCTTCAGTAAATATATCCAGTCGTACAAACTGACAAGGTTTAAAATTGAGACTTACATTAACTGTCCCGGTTAAGAAAGCCCGCTCCTTAAAGTATGTTAAATGTAATGCATTCCTGCTTTAGCATGTCAGTGTTACTTCCTGTCACAAATTCCAAGTTTGTGCACATCTCTTATTTCCCACAACATCTTTTATGCTGAATTCAGTATCCAGGGCTCTGGAGAAAACTTGTAATCTGCAGATGAAACTGTAAACCAGCTTGTTACATTTTGTGATTCTATGATCTAAATATCCCTTTGCACATTGATGCATTTTCAACAATTTCTAAGGTCCAGAAAAATTATACAACTAATATAAAATTTTAGGGGGTAAGACCAAATCAGGATTCTGTGTATTCTCAGGGCACAAACACAACTTTGAGGAATTGTCATGTAGTCTCCACTTCAGCTACTTCATAACCAACCCCTGGAAACAAGTCTACACCTCAATTTCCTGACAACTCACCATCAACTCCTGCAGGAGTCTCCACCTCAGTTACCTCTGAACTTCATCACCAACCTTTGACTCATTTATCTGTGCTGGATAAAGTTAGCTATGAAAAACACTAAATTGTTGCCAGACTGGCTCGAGCTGAGGCAAAGCAGTGTTGTGCAAATATCTTTTTTCCCTGTTTGACACAGAAATCCGGGGGAGGGAAATGAGAATAACAGAAAAAACAGATAAGAAAAAACTGATATCTACTACAAGCTACAAAACCGGAATCAATCCAGCCTCCTACTTCAGTACCCAGAATGAATCTTGAGCACTAGCTTCAGCCTCCTGAATTGATCCTAACAGGCAGAATTCCCCACTGATGCTAAACTCATGCTCTTTAGAAATAAACATGTCTATTGCTTTCTCCCCTGGATGCTCCAGGAAGTCTTACCTGTGCCATCCTTGCTACCGTTCTGGTGTGTCCGAAGCTCCTCAGACTTGTAGAAGTCAATGCTGGCGTAAGTGTTGAGGCTTATTCCAGCGCTGCTTCCTCCTCCTACGCACCCACCGAGTCCACCACCCAGGACGGAGGCAAAGAGGCGCCCTGGAAGAGGCTGGTTAGGAGATGAACCTTCAAGTGCAGAATGAGGACTCTCCTTATTGACAAGGTCCAGGTCGATGTAGTTGAGGCCCTGCTCCATGGAAGAAGGCTGGGCAGCAGGCCTGGGGTTGACATATGGAGAGGCCGTAGCATTGGCCCACAGTATGCCATCCATCGCTTGCCTCCGAGTCGCTGCTTGGCCATGCTTGGGAAACAGCGAAGGAGGAGACGTGGAGGAGGAAGAGGAGGAGAGTGCGAGGAAAGTCTCCGAGCAGTGGCGTCGCCGAGCCTGGGAGTTCGACCGCACTGTTTTGTGGCCTTGCTCTGGGCCAGTGTTGACCTCCGTTGGCAGGTAGTCTATCCCCAACTCCATGGAAGATGTATGGCCAACGGGAGCCTTGGGAGGCCCTGGATTGGCACACTCAGATGGCACAGCGGCACCAAAAGTGAAGCCCATCTCAGTGTAGTCACAAGATGACGCCATCTCTGGTGTGATGGCCACAGGTACGCCATTCTTTCCTTGGCCAGAATCCGGCAACTCGCCCTCCCGAGGACCCACCTGGCGCTCGCGGCGAGCCTTTGGGGCGACAGCAAGTTGGCTGGGAGGGCTCTTGCCAGAACGGAAGCCAAGGGGCATCAGAGAATGAGGCGAAGAAGCAGGAGAAGTACCCAGTTCCATGTTGACATACTCAGAGGCAGCTAGTGGGGCCAGGGGAGCAGACACACTACGGGGGAGTGTCAATGAGCCAGCCAGACAGGCAGCAGGCCGCCGGAAGTGTCCAGGGGTGTTGTGCAATGGTCCACGTGCCAGTCCCCCCTGTGCCCCTGCCATGTTTCCCTTGAACTCAATGCTGACATACTCCCCAGGACTCTGATTTGCAGGAAGGAGAGGGTGTTCTCGTACCCGAGGGAGGGTGCTGGCTTTGGAGACATGGACAAAGAGGCTGGATGGTCGGCCTCTTATTGGCTGCAAGTTGCATGGCTTCTGCCCCACTGGCACACGCCTATGCTGCAGTGCTCCATCCTTAAAGCTCTCGCTAAGGTTTCCAAAAGATCCCAGTCTTCCTTTTCCCGTTATGGCTTCAACGAGTTGAGCATGCCTCTCTTCAAGGCTTTCGCTGCTGGCGGAGCTGGAGGAGTATGAGGAGGAAGAGAGGGACAGGTGGTGGCCTTCCTTAGGGCCTGTGGAAGCTTCCGGTCTGCTCGGGTGGTCGGTCCCCTTGCTCCGGCACTCCGGGTCATCGTTCCCACGACATCCTGGCCTTGTACCTTGCCCAAGCTCATCCTGGAAAGGGGTAGATAGTGTGTGTTTGTAAGATCGAGGCAGGGAGCAGTAGGAAAAGACCATCTTCGGAGGCGGATGCTGCAGGTGCTGCCCATGGTACTGTGGGGGTGTGCTGCTGGCAGAGCGAGGGCTGATGGGAGACATGTTCATGTAGTCACTTCCCGCTCTACCATCCATCGATCTCCTGCTTCCCCAGCCGCTGCCTAACAAACCCATCCCATGCTGGTCTGGGGAGCAGCTGCTATTTGGGGACATCACCATGTACCCCTCAGAGCCTGAGGGCCGGATGTGACGAGGAGGGGACACGCTGTTGTTGGGGGTCATGGCCATGTACTCTTCACTGCCGGCAGCCTTTGGGGCTGAGACCGCGGGTGAAAGGGAAAGTGACAGGGAAACGGGAGGAGACGTCACACCTGGCAACATGGTCATATACCCATTATCCACCGTCCGTCCTCCTCCCACTCCACCCTGGCCCTCATCCTTAGCCGTAACCTCCCCTGCTATGTCCAGATACCCTCCACTGCCGGTAGCACCAGTGGCAGAGTCTCTACATGAAGTGAAGGACTCCCTGCTGTGACTACGGGACATGACGGCATAGTCCTCGGCCTTGCCATCTTCGTCCCCGGCCTCGCTGGACAAGGGCCGCTCCAGAGCCGAAGGCGGCAGAGAAGCCCTCTTGCTATGTAGCCGGCGCTCCGCTTCGCATTCCCGGCTGGAGGAGCGCCGCAGCAGCCTGCGCGAGGGGCCAACGACCCGCTGGCCCATTGCGATGTAGTTTGACGGCTCCTCCAATGGGGAGTGGCAGCCCAGACCTCCAGCTGAAGCCCCCGGGAGGTCTGGAGTGAGCAAGGAGTTCTCGCCAGGGCTGCAGCCACCCTCATCTGATGAGCCATAGTCACTAGGGGAACCAGAAACCCCCTGAGGAACAAAGCGGCTATAGGCATAGATCCCTGCCACTCCTAACCCTGCCCCAGTTATCCCACATTCGGACCCATGGCCTGAGCTGGAGGACAGGCTTGGTGCCGGGGAGGTGACAGGGTTTGAAGAGTAACAAGCTAAACTCAGTGGGATTTTGGCCGGAGTAGGGGCACGAGACTTCAGCCTCATGTTCGGAGTGGTGGAGCAGGAGCCGCTCAGGCTGTACCCAGACCCCAACCCTCCCGCTGATGCCCCGCCCTCCTCCGTCCCAGCCCCAATGCTTGCTGTGCGTGCTCTGGGGAAACTGTGGCGAGAAGTAGGGGAAGTGTTGGTGCTGCTGCCCCCTCCAGTCCCGGGGGTTTCAGTGCGAGGCCGCCGTGTAAAGCCCACCTGGCTCGGAGGAGGATTGGGGTAGTGGCGTCGGGAGGGGACGCTGATGGGGTTGGAGGCATTGCCGCCACCGGCAAGAGCCCCCACTGACTGGGACTTAGTCCGCTGGCAAAACTCCTCACTCAGTGCCTTCATGGCCTCCAGCAGTGTCTCATGCATGTTCTGTGCCACCACCGAGTCATCCACCTGCATCCAGAACTCGCCGGGGCCCGTCACGGCCGAGCGGCCCACCTCCACGAAGAAGAAGTTCTCAGAATGTCCGCAGCGGCGCACGTTCATCAGCTGCAGCACCACAGCAGCGGCGTCTGAATTCAGCTTCACAAAGCTCACCGTCTTGTCCGTCAGGCACAGCCGGTAGACGCCCACTAGGTTCCGAGCCTGTCCCAGGCCCTTGGGCCACACCTTCACCTGCCATACTTCTTTGAAGGGGGGGCCTGGAGACGGCATGTCCCCGCCACTGCCCTCGCTGGGAGTCCTGCCTGGGAAATGATTAAAAAAGCACAGATTAAAAAAAAAATAATAACCAAGTAGACCACGCACAGACTGAGCGTAACAGATTTACAATAGCCAGATACACAGACAACAACAAACACCGAGATACAGTGGAAATATAAGCATCTGTGAGGAAATGGCCAACCGTCAGCAGACAGACTGTGACTGATGAGTCGTTTTTGGCTCAAGAGCTGAAAAATCACCTCCTTCAGACATAACTCAGACGAAAGTGGCATCAGTACCAGGTCTACAAAGCCGTGGGATGGGCTTGCTCCCGGGGGGGACGACACATCAGATCAGCGTTCAGCTTCCCTCAGTGTGACCAAGCTCCCGGCAGCATCCTGTAACATTGCCGCAATGCATTCAGGGAATATAACCTGACCTTGGATCCCACGCTTCTGCCGGACATCATTCTTGGGACTTCCAAGGGTTGAGGTTGTGATGGTGAATAAAGTTATTTGTTTATTAGACTTTATCCAAAACAACTGACACAGCTTACAACATGGCATTCAAGAACCTGCAGTGTCAAATATCAAGGCCCCCTCCTGAGCCTGAAACTGGCAAGCCTGGCTTCAATTCCACACATTCTAAAAATCATCCTTGTAGCGTTTCTCCCTACGTCTAAACAGATCACTTGTAGCATTCCTTTAACCTTAATTTATTAACAATATTATTCTGTATTTGGTGTGTTTTGCATTGTGTATGATGAACCTTGTATTATTCCTGAAATCTCTGATTTTACATGTGCGTGTCTGTTTTAATAAGAAATTATTCAAATAAATGGTCAAACGAAAAGCAAAGAAAGAAAAAAAAGTCTAAACACAGGAACCCTTGCACCCATATCAGGTTAAGCTGCGCTGTTTTCTATGCCAATACCATTAAAGGCTCACTACTCACAGTCTGGGTGACTCAGTCCAGTCTCGTCATGGACCGCGAGGGATCCAGACTTCAGCGTTGGCGGACCGTCGCACTTTCACTTTCGATTCCACTCCTGTCCAATCGACAGGTTTCATTTACAAGTGAAATTGCACGAAATGTTTTATTGGGTATGTCTGAGCATTCGGTGATGGATTTATCACGGAAGAGTACTCGTGCTGAATTTCCTATGGTAATTTTATCACAGTGTAGAACTAGCTTGCAAGCGTTAAGCGATCTGTGGTAAATTTACTCCAGAACAATCTTCCCTTGAATGACAGATCATTTCAAACCATAAACATTCTTCACAGGAACAAAATCAAAGTGAAGAATGAGCAACTCCTTGTTCGCCAGCAATCGTACTCTCGCTCCAGCATCTCCCTAATCCCATCATTCATGGCTACTCCTTGTTTACGTTTCTGCAGCACAGACAGACAGTTGCAGCTGTCTGAAGGTCTGAGCCATTGAACAAACCAAAAGCTCTTGAGCAGAACACAACATCACAGTGTCACCTTCCCTCAAGCAACTTCCACACTCTTAGGAACGGGCCTCCTCACATTTCTTACGATATTTTATTTCGCAAACACTTTTATCCAAATTACTGTACAACTGATTGCAGAGTCAGACAGATCCTTGAGAAATTGGGGGTTAGTGGTGTTGCTCAAAAGCCCAACTGACAGTGGGATTTGAACTGGCGACCTCTCATTTCTTACCCCCTGCTGCCAATCACTGCCTGGTGTAACCCAATGGGACCAAAGAAATAACCAACTGGAAGCCGTAATGCGCCTTATATGGCCCCAGTGACGCAGTGTCACACTTTGGCCTATTTCAGAGTCAGTTACACATGAAGGCAGGTTCAGGCCATGTGTTTCACTCAGAGGTATAATCAGCACTTTTTTCTGCTATAACTTGAGCAGATGGTTGTCATCAAAACCTTCTCCCTGTCTATCTCAGAATGCAATCTGCAGTTTGCTTGGGAAATATTCACCTCAGAAATACATCACTCACGCCACCTCTGGCTGCCCGAGGCAATGACTCCAGGCATTTGGGGATTTATGGGGTTTATAGTTTTGTTTACAAGTTTACAAACGACGTAATTGTGTGGAACATAAATAATGTACAATAGGATGGGGTTGGGAGGGGCGTGGTCACCGTAGGTTGGGGAAAATGATGAGGACATCCATTCATTTCGGCTGAGCTTCTTCCCAGACATTATATCAGTCTGACATTCGCTTCCTCTCACTCCCGGGATCCGAGCCCAAACCCCGACGTCCAGCCTCCCGATCACAAGCACAACAGCCCACTGAGCCACACACCGCCCCGTGAGTGTGTACTTGAGGTCAACATGGGATACATTCTGCATGGGGGCATGAAACACCCCTGCTGAGGAGAACGTAGCACCAAAAGGACATCTGGTCCCCTGTACTTAGTCAACAACATTCACACACACAGGAGAAAAGACAGAATCAGACCAATCAGAACAAAAACTGTGCAACTCAAGTTGCAGAGCGTGACCCAGGGAAACTAAAAGAGGAACACTCATTATTAGCAATACCCATCCATCCACCCAACCATCCACCCATCCATCCATCCTCTGACCTCTTTTCCAGCACAGGGTTGCTGAGACAGGGCTGCCAACTTTGGTTAGCCGGCTGGAGTGAGATTTTCAGTTTGAGACAAATCTGCACACTCATGCACACACATCTACATGGATGTAACAGTTTTATTACATCGTAAATAGTCTGTAGGGTTTGCAAACTGCCTCAAGGTTTTTGATGTAGCTAATTTTAGGTTTATAATGCAATAATTTAGATTTGCTATAAGATTTGTTGCTTGAGCGCGAGAGTCTGAAAGCGTGAGCGTCACGCCAGACCTCGCTGATAGCGCTGCTGAGAGGCCTGCCGTCCTGCTCAGGGTGCTTTAAGCCCAAGGGATCCTGCACGCCATGTCAGTCTATAAGCAATACATTATCATAAATAAATGTAGATACTGAGAACCAAATTCACTGCAAAAGTCAAATGTTTCTGGTTTTTTAGCATCGCTATATAGCAAGCTAATTTTTTTAGCATTGCTTAATTAGCAGGCTATTCATATGGACTTAATATGCAGTCATGGGGATTCAAAGGTATAATCCGTCCCTCAAGTGGGGAATCAGTCTGATCTTCCAGGGGACGCCTCCTGACATCCATCAGTGGCACACTAATGAAGGGCATTCAGTCCCAGGCCAAAGCGTTACCATGCCACTGAGATGCTAACGTGCTAACAGGCCCTTTCAACCCAGTGTAATTCATTATGCTAAAGCTACGCACCAGTTAGCTCCTTCTAAAGGTGCCTCTCAAGGTTTCATGAGGCACTGGGTGAACCTTGCAGCATAATGACAAGCCGCAGTATAGACTATCCTGATTTGACTAACGCCTTCTCTGGCTTCCTGCAGTCAGGGCCTGCTCTAGCTATAGGTAGAAAATGTAGCTGCCTAGGGTCCCCGAATTACCTGCGTTGTGGAGGAAGTGAAGTAATCATCAATTTTCTCGGTAGGGGGGCCTCCCAAGCAAAGCTTTACCATGGGCCCCTGAAAAGGCAGAGCCATCCCTGCCAACAGTATAGACTGAACCAACTGAAATCCTCCAGAGGACCAAAAATGTGATATGGTCTACATTTACAGAAATCTCATGGTATTTTTAACCTATATTTTTTATAAGACGTAGACGACTCTAGTCCTGATTATAGGAAATGCTTCTGCTTTGAATTAATGGATGACCAGTGAGCACGCGACCCAGTTCCTCTACAACTCAGGTCTCACACGGAGATCCTAAAGTGGCAATATTTACTGGCTTTCTTTCCAGCCCATCCAGATGCTTTCAAAAATCATGTTACCCGTTAAACTCCTATTCATGCTCTTTTATGCACTGGTGCAAAAAACTGCGTGTCTCAAAACCGAGGACGGAACAGCACTGTAAAAACTAGGTGGATGTTTTTTTTGTTGTTGTTCAAACCACCCGGGTTGCATTAATCCGGCCCGCTGTCCAGGAACAGAGGCACAGAGAGGCGGGTGGGACTGCGGTTCTCCAGGAATGGGGTTTCCCAGCCCCGGGAGACCAGCACCGACTGCCGCTACGCGATCTCTCGATGTTAGTAGGTCACAAATATCCGTGATGGGCCTCCGTGCAGCTGAAGAAGCTCAGAGAATCTCCTGTGCTGAGGGACCAGTGGCGGGGGGGGAGAGACCGTAAACACCCCTCCCAATTTTATTAAGGTATCTGTATCCCATTTTCGAACCAAAGTTTTACAGCTCAGTGCAGCAGGATAGTTCCAATAGAGGGTCCTGTTGTGATCAGCTGACACCTTTAACCAAAGCGACTGGCGGCTTAGCCACGTTTCACAGCTGTTTGCCCATGAAAATCAGGCAGCCGTGTGACGTACTGAAGGGCAGTGTCTCCCAAGGTCACATGGCAGGATATTTACTGAGAAATATAAGCATAATCGTGCAAGATATCTTGGATTGTAAACCTAGAGTGACAGATCTCACCAAGGCCAGAACTAGAGCCAGAACCATGACTGGGACCCAGCCCTCCGTGTCCTGATCCACTCACGATCACCTTCACTGTCACACTTTCACTCAGGCGACGTCCAGAGCTCTCTAATCGCAGGAGAAGCAAGGCTCTCAGACCCAGAGCAAGGGGGATCTACCCCCTGCTGCCAATCACTGCCTGGTGTAACCCAGTGGGACCAAAGAAATAACCAACTGGAAGCCGTAATGCGCCTTACATGGCCCCAGTGACGCAGTGTCACACTTTGGCCTATTTCAGAGTCAGTTACACATGAAGGCAGGTTCAGGCCATGTGTTTCACTCAGAGGTATAATCAGCACTTTTTTCTGCTATAACTTGAGCAGATGGTTGTCATCAAAACCTTCTCCCTGTCTATCTCAGAATGCAATCTGCAGTTTGCTTGGGAAATATTCACCTCAGAAATACATCACTCACGCCACCTCTGGCTGCCCGAGGCAATGACTCCAGGCATTTGGGGATTTATGGGGTTTATAGTTTTGTTTACAAGTTTACAAACGACGTAATTGTGTGGAACATAAATAATGTACAATAGGATGGGGTTGGGAGGGGCGTGGTCACCGTAGGTTGGGGAAAATGATGAGGACATCCATTCATTTCGGCTGAGCTTCTTCCCAGACATTATATCAGTCTGACATTCGCTTCCTCTCACTCCCGGGATCCGAGCCCAAACCCCGACATCCAGCCAAGAACGCGGTTGCAGCCCCCGGTGACTTAACAGCAGGGACAATTATAGGATTTCTTTAAGGTAGGGTGCATAAGAGGGGGTACAATTCATACAGAGGGGCCGACCTTATCATTAGCCAATGATATGTTTTTAATCAGTGAGTGATGGGGAGGGGATACTCCTGGGACCAATCAGCTTTCAGCAGTGCCCCTATAGCCCCGCCTCCCAACAGCCACCCAACAGCCACTTTGGACCTCTGCACTCTGAAATTCTGAAATGGTCATCTTTCCTTTCCACTCCTCTGCACCAACTGCAATCCATGTGCTTCCTCCCTTCTTTCCTTCTCTGTGTCACATGGCTGTTTGCTGAAACCGTCGCGAACGGTTAGCATGTAAATCAGGACATCAGGTCAGGAAAAACGGGTACCGACCTGAAATGCGTTTTGCAGCCTGATGCTTTGCATGTACAGCAGACACGTGGGATGGACGTGCAGGTATGATCAGGAGACCCTCTGCCTGATGATCCTCTACCTGACATCCTTATTCTGGTGCCATCTGGCCATGTGCGTGGTTAAGGAAGTTGACCTACAACCACATGGCTGCATGTTCAGATCCACAAGGGGTCACTGCAGGCATACGCGGTACTTAACGCAGACCGCCACAGTAAATTTCCATCTGTGAAGCAGCCATGTGACTTTGGGAAGGTGTCCCCCAAGCAATTAAATAACAAAATGAAACGTAGAACCGCCAGGTGTCTCATTACAGAGGACAAAGGGGTCCCCAATTCCTTACATCAAGCCAAGCTAAATAAAACGAAATATCTCCTCAGTATTCAGCCTGGCGTATCTTTTACACATCGTCTTTGATAATTAATCTCACCCATTAGGGAGGGATCCTGAGACTTCAGCAGGCCGAAGAACACGAGAACCCCGTCCAGCTAGGCGACCGTCTTATGGACCGGAGCACAAACACGGTTCACAGAGGGGCCCCGTGGCGCGCAGCCATCTAATACCTGCACTTTTGTAGGTATCGTGTCACCGAGCTGCATCCCATTCCAGCTGTGTAAACATCAGTACAAACCATCCAGCTGTTCTGGATTTCCCTGGTTGGCGGCTGAGGTGGGGGGGCAAGGGGGGGGGGGCATAGCTGCAAAGAGAATGGGGTATTTTCTAACACAGGCGACGACGTTCCCAACACTTGGATCACGGGCGAGTGATCAAATGCGAGATGCCTAACAGGATCGTCCAGTACCAGAAGAGTTCTGCCAGTACTGCTGCTCTGTCCAAAGCAAGCATGTATAGAGGTCCGAGCACAGCCCAAAAATTCACCAGAACAGATCCAGGGATGAATGTGCCCTTGAGTAACCTGTAATACCTCAGTGCCACCATCCAGCTGTTATTTTTTAATTAGACAAACTGCAGAAACTGAGGCCATCCAAGTCGCATTGTAAGTGAACATTTTTCACGCGATTTCCAGTCAAGGTTGAATCGAATGCCTTCTAATTACAAAGGTCACAAACCCCTGAATGTCGTATCCATCACACACCATAAAACTCGAAGCTTGACTATAGTCTGACAGCTGGATGTGAGCAAGATTAAATGTCTAATCATTTTTTTAAGAGTTGCAAAAGGAGTTATTTCAGAACACGCTCGCTTTCTGTCAACGCTGTCTATACCTTCGGCGGCACTGCCCTTGACAGCCCCACGCCTAGATCTGTGCTGTTTCCACTCCTCCTGTATTCTGCTACTTCCAGATTTTGGGCGAAAGGATACAGTGAAGGGCACCTCCCAAAACTAGAACCGTGAGGTTCCGGGAAAATAACGAGGAAAACATGCAGAGTGCGCCTTACTGGAGCCCAATTAGCGGCAGCCCAATCGTTCACAAACTGACACGTGAAATGAATGGAGGAGAGAGGAAAAAAAACACTCGTGTTTTCACATTCTCAGAACCGATATGGAAAAACCAGAATACAGATGCTTATTCGGTTAACCAAGCCTGCTGCGTCTGAGGGACGCCAACTGCAAGGTCTGCATGCCGCCCCACACCACACCACCCACCATTCCTCCTCCTCCTCCTCCTCCTCCTCCTCCCAGTACCGCACCAGCATGAATCTACCCAGATGCTTTAAGATAAAAACAAGCGGCGTTGCCTTTTCCTATTTGCATTAATTCAGCATCTACGCTACCATCCAGGCGAGTCCCAACAAGCCGCACAGCCCAAGAGCACGGACGCGGCTTTTGGCGATTATTTGCCCGATTATTCGCGTACTAATCGGACACGCCCGCGGCTCCCGGCGCCGCTTCGTCGCTCGTTAACTCCGTGATTTACCCTGGGCATCAGCAGACACGAAACGGGGTGGATCCAAGGGCACAGCAACGTAAACACGAGGAGGACCGAGCATCATTTCTCGACCACCGCTCGGGGGAAAGTACCCCTCTCCTCCCTGACAGCAGCGCTGGTGTGCGGGGATGTAGGTTAGGCGCACAGCATGCGTATATTTAAAAACAGGTGCTGTCAAATAGCCGCTTCAACAAAGTCATCAACTCAAAGCATCGTATATACACGCACACTTTCCTGATCACTGTTAACCACTTATTTCTACGCTGTCCATCATATTATCATCCAAAACAACTGCAAGCGACGCGCCAGCGGTCAGCGGTGTTATATGTTAAGCGACTCCCCCCCCTCCCTTAACGCTGTTTAAAATAGCATTTAAACATCTTCCCGCTTCAAAACTACGAGATCATAAATTTGCTGAGCCCAGATAATTTGCAACCGCACTGACTCGGCAGATGTCACAGTAATAGTTAGATAATAACACGTTTACATGTTGCTGCCACGTATCGACAGACCGCACGTTGAGGGAAAGGGCATGAGTCTCGGACTGCAGTCCTTCTCGTCTCACTGGCTTACTTTTGCACTGAAGGTCCAACATGGCCTGGTACCACTCGTTCTGGACCTCCTCGCTGTCCGCCGCGATCGCGAAGCTCTCGCCGCGGGTGTACAGCACGATCATGTGCCTGTTCTTGGAGTCCGCCCGTCGGTTGATATTGAAGCACGTCTCCAGGCTCACTGTCTTCTTCGGGACGGGCGCCTTGCTGCGGAATTTCTTCTCGTTCTCGTAGTACTCGAGCCGAGCCGGACCGCGTTCCGAGGCGGCCCGCAGCACGAAGTACCGCCGGTGCGTCGATTTCGGTTTGCGGAGGTACCCGCACATCCGCACGTCCTGGTAGCTCTGCTGCTCCGCTGCCTGGCTCTCCATTGCTCGGCACGCTTCTTGTTTTTCTTGGGTGCTTTTAAATTCTTGCGCTGCGCGATCTGATTTCTTTCATCATAGCCGACCACGTCTCCCTCTCCTCTCCCTCTCCCTCTCCCTCCTTCAAGAAACGCGCCTAGAGAAGAGCGGAGAGCTTGGATGTGCCTGCAATTAGTATTAAATTTATGTTGTCTTTGCGGCTGGGTGTTTTGCGTAGAGAGCCCCCGTCTGCGCACACACACACACGCAAGCACACAAACAGGCGCACTGGCACCGACAGGCGTGCACATGCGGCGAGCGACGTCTACCCAAAACTGGCCGCTGCTAATCGCTTAGTTGCTTTGCCAGTTTAATACCGTCGGCTGCGTTGCACTGGTGCAGACTCCGGCTGACAGCCCCCCATCACTCTCTCCCCCTGTGCCGCCACCCTGTCAGTCAGCGCCTGTCCATGTGTGAGTGACTGCGAGGAGCGGCGCATGGACACTGGGCGCACGGTATGTCAAATGCGGCTTTTCTCTCGAAGCGGCGCAAGTCGAGCGACTCGCATGAACTCACGTACATCAGCTGTGGTAAGATCTGCCAGCCATTTGGGAAATCCGAGATGGAAAATGGAAACACACCATAAAACATGGGGAATTTAGTATTTTGCAAAGTGTAAATTAATTGTTATTTACGGAGAGCAAGTAGTTAGTAGGTCAATATTCTATGCATAACGATATTTATTTATAAGCGAATAACCTTTCTATAGCTGAGAAATATCAGATAGGCCTAACTGTTTTTTCCTCAAAAAATGACGCCCATGTTTAGCAGGGACAGTATGGTTAATGTTGGCATAGGAAGATGAGTCCACATTATATTCTTATTTTTACGTATTATTAAAAGGTAAGTACACAGTATCTCACGGGAGACTAATAGTAAGTTGGATGTATTTAAATTTATTTTAGCATATGAAACATTAATGTCATTAATAGAAAATGTCACTTGACTTAGACTAAATAAAACGATTTGGGATAATTAAGTAAAGAATTTAGAATGATTAAATGTTGCGCCATCTTATGACCAATCAATGTCAACATGAATTGACGGTCGATTCATCTATTTTAAATAAATAATAAAATTAGCGCCTTTGCGGCTCCTGTCGGTCGTTTGGCGCCATTACGCCCAGGGTTGACGCGGGTGACCGGCGCGCGTGGCCGGCACTGTTTTCGCACCTTGGCCCTTGGGGAAGACATGGAGACACGAGAGAAACAGGGAGATCCAATATAGTTTCGAAAAGTTTGCTTTTTCGATTTATAAAAAGGAAAACGAAATGTCTCTTGGAGGTAAGTACAAATGCAGTGTATAGATTCGACAACCTGCTATCTGTGTTTTTAAGCTCCACTGGTTAACATCATGCTGCGTTATCCCTGTGGATATACGAGGAAAAACAAACTAAAAACGGAACACAAGCCCCTTAAAGTTGTATCCCGAGATAACCCATACAATCGTTGATCATCAAAAGAAAATGATGTTTTACAACGCATATAATTTAAGGAACGAAACTTCCCTGTAATTTCTATAATGCTACATTTCCCCAAACGAGTATAACTTATCCGGAACGTCCTGTCCTGCTTCGTCAGCCTTTAAAAGCACCTCTTTAGTTAATGATACAATAATAACTACGTTTATAGCACTTCGGATCCCGGAACACACTTAAATTAAATCTTATTTCAAAGCGAAATACTTTTTAGCAGTATGTTAATGTGTACTGTGCAAATTCCTGTTTTCTGTTGGTTTCAATGAATTTAATTCCCTGTTCAATACAAAGCATAATAAGAATAACGTTTAATAAACGTGCAATTGTGACAGCGTGCTCTTACATTTAATATCAAAGTGCTTTTGGATTGCTTTATACATTTGTGCACTGGTCTAGTGGGATGGCTGTGTGTTGTTGCTTTGTTCCAGCAGATCTTTTAATTAATTTGTTTCCAATGGCTGCTTGCTCGGTGTGGTTCAGTGGTTGTGTTCAGCGCTGCTGTTCGGCTGCCTGGTGCGTATATGTGATTTGGGACAGTCGGTAATCCCTTCTAGAGAGTCCCTGCATTGTCCCCGATATTTGCTTCGGGCTCAACATGACACTGTACTGAATACATGGTTGGGAAATGGATAAATGGGTGATTATTTTTAAAAACGTTATAGAAGGCGGGTCAAATCTGGGCTACCATGCCGCCTGCCGCTCGAGAGCAAGGCCCGAGCACGTGGTCCCGGTACCGTGCCTATGCTCAGCGCAATACCGAGCTTTACCACCAGGGTGCGCAGTTGACACGCAGGTAACAGAGGACGCGTTTGTCCGGGGAGCTTTAGGATAATGGCGCGTTTTTAATTCCTTAATGTTGAGTGTGTCACACTTAACGAGGTATTTTCTGTTAATTCGACCTGTGAAATATTCTTTTTTCTGTTTCTCGTCAGAATCGCACATTTTATATGCTTGTCAGACATGGATATTACAAACCAATTAAAAATTTAGGCGTTTATACAGGAAAATATCTACGGACACAGTTAAAAATGATCTATCTCGCTTAATCAGGCACCAACAGAGACGACGCAGAGAAATAAAACATGCTTCTATAAATTGTAAAATGTATGTGTTTGACTGACATCCTGTCCAAGATATACCCTTGTGACCTTGTACCCTGTGCTGCCTGTGATAAGCTCCGGGTAGCCCCGTGATGCTGACCAGAATAAGCGAAGAATGATGAATAGATGTTAAACAGCAGTTGCAGTTCCTCTCATCGCCTGCTGGTGGAGCGTCTTTTAATTGTTCTATTTTCACTAACAAACCATCTAGTACCCTATTCCAGTTCTAGTACGCAACTACTTTCGTTAACCATCCTACTGATAATCAATTTGTATCAGTCGATGTTTAGATTTCAGTCTCGAAATAATTGCCATTGCATTTAGGATTAATTTAACACAAAGTGATTGTCTATGGCTTGGACTTTATGTGTTTGCTGTCAGCATTCTAACGGAGCAGGTTGGGCTGCGTTTTGTTTGAATAATTGTATGTTATTTATTGTTTTCAACTGGAATAGCAGTTGAAAACTTAAAGCCTTAACAGGCGAATCAAATACGATTTTCACTTACACTTAACCAGCGTAATCTGTGCTACTCTTTAAACCTATAACCTCCTGAGACCCGGGCCATTCATTTGTGTCCTCTGTAGTGGACATTTTGTTTTTGCATCTATCTTTTCACTGA
>JAODKC010000065.1:3731964-3755342 GCA_026777985.1 Mormyrops attenuatus | reverse complement strand
CAGTAAATCATCATTTTGCTGAAAGCTGGCCATATTAGGTGAAGGGCTTTGGGGGGGCGGGAGGGAGTGTTGGGGGGGGGGCTCACCCGAGTGCAGGCCGATGCGGATCTTGACCTTGACGTCAGGCATGTGCCTCATCTTAAAGGCGCCGATACAGTGCAGGATGTCCAGCGACATGTTGGACACCTCGGCCGCGTGCCGGCTCCCGTTGCGGTTCGGTACCCCCGACGCCACCATATAGGCATCGCCGATGGTCTCCACCTGCGGAGGGGGGTGGGGCGACAGAAGGGAAGGGGAAGTGAGCAGGCGGGGTTGGCATACACCAAACACAGAGATGGACACACATGCCTGTCTGCAAACGTACTCAAGAGGTGTGGGAAGACAAACTCTAGTGAAAATACATCGCACTACTATTCACAGTTACTGCACATATACAGTTAGCGAAAAACACATCTAACGCCAAAATAAAGGCACGCAAAATGTCCAGTTGTACAAAGAAGACGATTCCTGTGCTCACAGAGTGGGAGACGGATGCACACAGGCCGGCATGCGGATCACCTTGTAGACGTCGTGCTGCCCGATGATGGCGTCGAAGAGTGAGTAGAGGTCATTGAGCAGGTCCACCACCTCGATGGGCTCGCTGAGCGCTGAGATGGTAGTGAAGCCCACGATGTCGCTGAAGTAGAGCGTCACCTCCTTGAAGTACTCTGGCTTCACAGGCTTCCCCGTCTTCAGAGCCAGGGCCACTGACCTGAAAGGGACACGCAACGTCAGTCATGTGCAAGGACATGCTTACCGTGATGTAACAGCCAAGGAAGAAAGTGTGAACGCTGAGAATTCTGGGTAGCAGAAGGAATTCTGGGTAGAAGTCACCTGGGCAGCATCTGTGCCACGAGGTTTTCGGTCTTCGTCCGTTCCACCTCCAGCTCCTCAGTCCTCTCCCGGATGAGATCTTCCAGGTTAGACGAGTACTGCTCCAGCATCCGCAGCATGGAGTCTATGATGTTTGTCTTCTTTCCTTTGTTTATACTCTTAAACTGTGCAGGGGGGAGAGGAAATAATGTGTGACCCAATGGTGCCATAAATAATATGCAAACTATGGATGGATTTGATTTGCTGAAACTAGATAAACTTTATCTTGTGCATACAGCAGTGAGGTGCATAGAGCATGGAAAACCATACATTTATGGCAAAACTAAGTGCAAGGATACATAACCAACCAACCAATATAATACAAACAAACACAATGCAAACAAACATAGTGCAAACAAACATAGTGCAAACAAATTATACAGTACATTGTATAGAAATATAATCCTGAAAAACAGAAAGTTTATAGAATTTTAAGGAAATTAGCATCTTGAAAATGGTGAGGATAAGGTTAATGATGGTAATAATAATTATTTACATTATTATTAATAATGATGATAAATGAGCATCTCGGCAGAGAGTGCCCCCTGGGAGCGACCCTGCGCCTGCATGCTCCCCACCTGTATGAAGACCTCCTCGAAGGTAGGCCTGCGCTCCGGGTCCTCACTCCAGCACTTCTTCATGATCTGGATGCACTCGAGGGGCGCCTCATCCATGGATACGGCAGGCCGGCACAGCGGTGGCGGTGACCGCACCTTCTCGATGATCTCTGCGGCACACGGGATGTGGAACACGGCTCACTTATTGGGCCTGGATAAAACACCACCCTGTTTTTTTCACCCACTCCCACCCGTGAAGTTTCATTTTATAGGGTGGTTTGGGAAAACGCATTCATATTCATGAGCGCTTCCTGATTGGCCAGGGAACGCCTTAGTCAGAGTTCACCCGTCAATTAGGTACTTCTAAATGAATTTTAATGAATTACCCCGAGCTACCCTGTAAAACGAAAATTCACCCCCCACCCCCCCCACGCCCCACCCCAGTTGGAACACCCAACCTCCTGACAGAATTCAGTCAGTCCAGCTATCACTAACCACGCCTGTGGTATCCTTTAACAAATGTAGGGTGACCGTATTTTGGTTTTCGAAACAGAGGAATGTAAAGAGATGCAACGACGTGACGCAAATATGCACATAGTTAGTATTCCAACTGTGGAGAGCAAATGCCAGCATGAAACAAAACAAAATTCCACACATTTCAGGAATTTTTCTTGTACCCAAAAAAGGTGACAAGTCAGGGAAAAAGAGGGTGTATGGTGTAGGGGCCTTCATGTAATGAAGGCCCCTAAGAGTTTGGACCTCCTCTCTCGAAGATGCCTCTCCTCCGCCCCCCCGCCTGCTGTCACCCCACCCCTATTTCCCATGCCCCCCCATCTGACCCTCTCTCACCCTTGACGGGGACGTCCAGCATGCAGAAGGGCGCGTTTCGGGAGATGACCTCCTGCATGATGATGGCAAAGCTGTAGACGTCCCCCTTGTAAGTGCCCTTCTTCTCCAGGGCTGGGTTCCTCAGGAGTTCAGGGGCCGTCCACAGCAGGTCTGCGTGTGGGGGTGGGGGTGGAAGATGGGCCGCACACATGCTATGCTAAATGCTAATGAACCTTAGTGGAGATGGTGAGGCAGACTCTCGGTGTCGGGGCCCCCTAGTGGCTTCAGATGTTCTCTCACCCTCGGGGCGACTCTCCGGTGTCAGCAGCCCCTGCGCACAGGTGATTTCGTTGAAGCCGTACTCCGCCACCTTCAGCACGAAGCGGCCGTCCACCACGCAGTTGCGGGACTTGAGACGACCGTGGACGATGTTGTGATGGTGGAGGTACTTCATCCCCTGTTTGTGGGGGGGGGGGATCATGGAACCCAAAGGTCAAAAGGACACAAAGTGGGGGAGAAAATAGATGTGGATTGTGGGAGGGATCTGTTTGATTGGTCGATTCCCCCCCCCCTCCCCCCCCCTCATAACTCTTCCAGAGCAATGTGTCTACGACTTACTGCTGGCTTGTGATTTGATGTTGTCCCCAGAGGTACTTAACATCCAGAAGTTCTGACAGTGTAACCCATGTGTGCTGGGATGAGACTGTCTGCCCCTGATCTCACCCTGATGAGGTCGGTGAGCAGGGACGACTTGAACATCCAGTCCAACCGCATGTCGTCGTTACTGAGGAGGTCCTCCAGGCTGCCGCGGGTGCAGTGTTCCATCACCACGCCGAAGACGCCCTCGTCGAAGAACAGCCCCAGCAGGAGATTGAGGTTCTCATGACGCATGTCCCTTAGCTGGTGGGGGATTTGCTCAAGGAAGGGAGAGGAGGATGTTGGGAAGGACGAATATGTAATGAGGAATGGGCAGGTAGGTATGGGGGGCAAACAGCAGGACATGAATATCAGGGATTATCCTGGTTTATTAATAGAACATTACATTTAATTTAGCAGACCTTTTATCCAAGGTGACATTTGAGAAAACAGGGTCAGACAGTCCCTGGAGCGACTGGGGGTTAAGGGTCTTGCTCAGGGGCCCAGTGGCGAACTCACTCTGCCGACCCTGGGATTTGAACCAATAACCATCCGATTACAGTATTCCATCCCACTGAGACATTGGGATGACATTAAAGGTCTTGCTCAGGGGCCCAGTGACGAACTCACTCTGCCGACCCTGGGATATGAACCAATAACCGTCCGATTACAGTATCCCATCCCACAGTTGAGCCATGCAACTGTGTTTCTGTTTAGTTTCAGGCCGAGAACCGTTTGCGCCTTAGACAAACAAGATCACCGCCACTCTACAGAGACTGAAGGTGTCACCGGACTGTACTGTCAGGAACTCAAACCTTCCAGGTCCGGTTCATGAACAGCATGGTTAGGTGACGTTCTTCCCCTACTTCTCCAGACCCTTCACCCACCTTGCTGAACACAGCCTGCGTGCTCTCCTTAACCTCCACCACGGAGTCTCCATTTGGGAACCTCTTCAGCCAGACCCAGTCTCCCTGAAGAACATGAGGCCACGTCACGCGTGCTACACACGTGTGGCATGTACGGGGTAGTAGGACACTTCAGCTGGTCTTTGATATGTTAGTCAGCTGTTAGTTTAAAATCACTTAGATTGTGGCTTTGGGGACTGGGGGTTCTCAGCGCCGTCTGTATTGTAAGCATGTGACCTCAGTGGTGACCTTTGTGATGTCACACAAAGTTTGTTAGGATGGCCGGGGACAGAGAGAATCAGGCAGCACAAGTACAACAGCAGTGGCATACAGAAAGGCTTCTCTGAATGTAGAATTCATCTACTCTTGAAGCAACTGTATAACAAACAGTAGCTAAAACTCTAGTTTTCAGCTGTGCTTCCCTAAAGCTGTACTTCCAGGGCCAGTGAATGTGAACAGTGTCTTCCAGGCACATGCCTAATATAATAAATAGCAATTTTCCAGTCCTATGGTCCCAGCTGTCAGTGATGTAATAAGCATTGGCCAATGGGAGGTGTGTGTAGGAGGGGCCTGCAGAGAGCCACGTTCCAGCCACCTCCAAGATGCCGATGTTAGAGGTCTCGGGCGTGCTGGCGATGTAGCTGCGGCCCGACACGGAGTGCTGGGGCGTCTTCACGTCCAGCGTGCTCCGGGCCGCCGTGTCCTCGTTCAGCTTCTGCAGGAGAGTCAGAGAGCAGGAAGTGGCTTGTTATCCAGTTCACTTTGTGCACTTAGACACTCCTGACATCAGCCCAAATCAGGGGTGCCATAGGAGATTTGGGCCTCGTACATGGGTGTAAACTATGGGACGGATGGGGGGGGGGGGTGTAAATCAAAACTGGTTAATACAACCACACCACCCCCTAATAATTGTGGTTTCCCTAAATGGGTGAAGACCTCAACCCCCTCCCCCCAATGATCAAACCAAAGTTATGCCCTTGGCCCCACAAAAGCGTATCATATTAGGCAAGAGGTAGAAAGTTCATGTCCAGAAACCACAAATCCAGACCAAGATTTCGTTTCAACCAACCAGTTGAGTACTCTGCAAATATGGCGCTTTATACTCAACAGGTTGGTTAAAACAAAATCTTGGTCTGGATTTGTACTTTCTGGACATCCACCTCTGTATAGGACCCCCAACACAGACCAATCCAGCTATGTTCCAAATTTCTTTTGGCCCCTGTCACTCAGGGGGCCTTGGAATCATCATAATTTTGCCCCTTTGTGGTGCCCCTAGCCCTAACCCTGCACGTCCAGAACCCACGCACACCCTGCTTCACATAGCCGCATGCAGACCTTTTTGCTGACGTGTGTGTTAATGAAGACCAGGTCGTCCAAAGTCAGGATTATTTTGGTGGGAGCTCCTCCCCCACCTCCGAGCCCTACTCCCAGCTGTATCATCTTCCTGGGAGCAACCGCATGACCGACAGCCAGCAGGGAGAGTCGAGAACAGAGAAAGAAGCAGCCAGTGACAAGCCGGGCCACTCCAACCGGAGGCCGTGACATGCAAAGGTGGAGGGACGTGACTGGTTAGCTAAACGAAAATGACCATAAAGTTCAGAATGTGCCTTACCGGACGAAGAAAGCAAAGGCTGTTCCAGCCCCCACCACGAAAGAGAACAGGATGAACAAAAAGAAGACAGTGATTCCATCCATTCCTGGTGAAGTAGAGAAGGAGAGCTATAGAAGTTCATTCACTGGGCATTCACTGGAAGCTGAGTCTAGCTGCACTTATGCCAGTGGGACTCCATGACAGCTGTATGCTGATAATGTATTATCGCTTGCACATCACACTGGACAAAGGTGACTGCTAAAATAATAAATGGAAATTTATGAGAATTTAACTTTATTTGGCAGAAGCTGGCACATAAAGACCTTGTAATCAGCCTGGGCTGGTTTGGTCATCTTGGTGTGGTCCTTTTATTAATCGCACTGAAATGTTTAATTTAAATTGCAAGGTTTTAAATATTTTTGCATTAGTCACTTGAATTCCAAAAACACGCCCCCTCCCAGTCCCTCGCACGCCAGCCTCACCTCCACCACAAGCAATGTAGGGACTGAACCAGCAGTGGGCATCGCTGCTGGGGGTCCTGCCTGCGAAGTGGATGGGTCGGCCCAGGTACTTGAGCCCGCCGAATTTGCCATGCGTGTGAGCGGCCTCCAGGGCATGCGTGGCAGCTAACGAGGTGCCCTCGGCATCAGTGTCCAGGACCACATAGCGGGCTAGCATTCCCACGCCATCAGCCCCGGCAAACAGCGGCTGGTTGAAGCCTCGGAATTCAAAACCGCCCGGGCTCTGGGTCAGCACCTCCCCGGATACCCAGCGGCCCGCCTCCAGCCGGGCCTGCTCCACTGACGTGGCCAGGAAGTACAGCATGCTGTAGATGGTTCCAAAGAAAGGAGATACCTGTCGACCCCAAGGACAGGGGTTGGGGTGGGCAAGGTGGGAGCAATAGAATGCGGGGATAAGGAGTACAGAACTTGGCAGAACATCAAAGTAGGTTTGGGTGGCAGTGAGAGGCACTGTCGCTAACACATTCATCATGCCAGCGCTGTTGGGACACTGAGCTCCACAGGAGAGTTAGCTGTTTTACCTCTTGTGGTGCCAAGCCGGTCCGGATCTCCACGCTCTCCTGGGCGTCCCTGAAAGCCTCGTAGAAGTTGCGGCCCCCAGAGTCCATGGTCACGGTAAGCACAGAGTCGTAAGCCTGCCGTAGCTTGCTGTCGTTAGCCAAGGCCGGATACAATACGTCTTTGTAGGGCAGGGCGTAGAGCAGCGTGTCGTAAGGGATGAAGATGTAGCCCCGGTCGACCATCTGCATGTCCAGGGCTGTGGTGAGGAGGGCGCGCTGAGTGTCTGCACCAATTAGCACCGAGTGCATGCACATGATGACCACTAGGGGGAGACAGAGAAATTCATTGTGGTGCATATGGGTCCCTGCTGTTGGTTCTGTAGACCTCCTTGTGGAAAAAAACGACAACGTAGACATGAAAGACTTCAAAATGACTAGGCTGTTTTAACCCCCCCCAAACACTCCAAGAATTTTCCCTAAGCTCATCTGAAACCACCCCAGCCAGCAGACAAGTAAAATGCATGCCATAAATAATGGTGAACAGGGTTCCCTAAGGAGCATGAAAACCCAGCAGGTTTGGGATAACCACACATAGTCAGTCACCGCCTAGACCCAAACAGACCCAATAAACTAATAAAAAGTGCGTTAAGCCATTTGATGACTTTTTGGGTTTCAAAGCCTTTGGTTTCCACGGTTCAGTACTACCCAACAATGTGCACTTATCACACCACAAGAACACTTGCTTTGTACCTTTGACTTGATCAGTGTTTCGGATTTTCTGCAGGGCTTTCCTGGGACCCTCTGCGTCTGCCTTTATGGTGACCACAATGCCGACAGGTAATCCGAGGGCTCTCAACGAGGAGGCCAGCTCCTGCCCCGTGGCCACCCACAGTTCCTCTCCCGAGGTGACGACGGCCACATGTGCCCAACGGAAGAAGCGCAGCACGGCAAACAGCACATGGGAGGAGAGGGGCAGTGGCCGGAGGAAGTTGGGATACGAACCACCTTCCATGTTAGGTTTCAGGCAGGACCACGACATCAGCCCCTTGTTCCAGTTCTTGGCCAGCAGGGCTGCCGATGAGCAGTAGCCTGGGTTGGCAGGACCCAGGAAGGCCGAGGCGTAGGCCTGCAGCTCGGCGAAGCGTGCGAGCGCCCGGGAGCTCTGGCAATCCTCGTTGACCAAGATGTAGTCGTACCAGTAGCCTCTGCTCAAGTGAGGGTCTTTGTTGATGCGACTCATGGCCAGCTGTGCTGCCAAGTCGGGCAAGGCTTTGGAGAAGAAGGGGTCACATCTCCAGGGTCCGACGATGGCTATTTTGTAGGTGGTGCTCCATGCACAGGGCACGTAGGCAGCCATTAGCAAGGGAATGAACATCCAGTTGCTGCACCAGCCCCTTGTGTGGAGTGATGGAGAGAACATTGTGGCAAATGGGTTGTCATCCGTAGGAGAGACACGTGTCCCATCCTTCTTTTGTCTCCTTTTGGTAATGGCACCCAGCTGCCACCGGGGGTGATTGGAAAGACTGATGAGGAAGAAGGGGTCCGTACAGGTCGGCATGATGCCGCCTACCTCAGTCTGCCAGCAGGAGGCGCAGTCAAGGGTTCTGAGTTGAGGTGGTCAAATTGGTGGGTGACCAGGCAGAATTAGGGTTTCTGGATACCTTGCCCTTCTCCACTAACTGGTGCAGGGGACTAGCCCACGGCTGCCTGTGTGTTTCAACGCTGGAGCATCGCTGGGCTCGCTGTCAGGGGAAGAAAGAGGCGGAGATGTTTCGCATTAGTTGGCGCTTGAGTGAAGGTCAGGAGGTTTAGTAGCACACTGAAGTCAGACCTAGACATACTCAGTGAGACAAGGGTATGCTTTATAATGCCAAATATTTCTGTGTAGCCAGTAAAAGAGAAAAACGTAGAAGGTAATTGGAAGGGGGGTGATGTTTACACATAGGTTTGGTTGGTAGTTTTCAGCGAACCATTGCTGATTCTTCACAGGTGGAAAATCCCCTGTAAACAGCTTTTGAAATGAGGGACACACAAAGCGCACACCCACTAAAGTCCCTAATAAACGAAAACCTGCTCCCTTAATGCCAAGCAAGCCTATTAAATGCTCAGAGTATTACTTGGATAACAGATGAAGCAGGAGAATATCAGGCGGGGCGTTACTGCCTCTGCACCTGCAGAGGCGAGCCAGACGACAGGATGGATGGGGAGATGAGGAACAAATAAAGGAACAGAAACATAGCCGTGTGACAGAGATGAGAAAGAGAGTAGGGCTCCGAAACAGGATGGGCGAGTCTGCAATGCAGAAACTGCAAAGTGGGTCTTAGATCATCTGCACAGCAGTCTGAAAATATGACAGAGAATCTGAGAACTTTGGTCACCGGCCGCACCTTTGGTGTTAAATCAATTAACTAACAAGAATCCTGTCGGTTTGGGATTTCCACCTGTATCGGTTTATGAACTTTAAGACACACACTCTTCGTTTTGCTGTTCGTTTTACCAACATAAATTTTTGGGTCCAATCCACCAAAATGTTTCCCACTCTCTTTAAGAATCTCAAGGTTCTCATCCTTCCTTTATCCCCTCAATATGTGCCGCTGAAAGGGACACATCTTCAAAACAATACTTTTAGCGAGATTAAAACGCAGCCAGATGGACTTTCATTCATGATTCAAAGCTGCCGTAAAACAACTAAAAGCTGGTCTGATTTTTGTCCATTTATGGTAAGAAACATATGTTTCAAAATGAAGGCACATTAGGTCCTGTGAAAACACACTAGACCAGTTTTACTACCAGCATTTTGACATGGTATTAACATAATTTGCCATCTTGTTCATCCTTTTATGGTATTTACCAAATGAAGATGGCTGGATATTGTAAGTGAGTGATTCAGCCTGAGTTTCTCTCAAGGATACTTGCTTGGGATGAAACCTACAGCCATCGGGTACCAGTAGAGTGTGCGCTTATGATCACCCACTGAAGGTATAGGGCAGAGAAGACGTTACATGTGGGTTTTTGGTTAGTTACCACCAGCTTTAAGGCCTCAGAGGCTGCCAGCAGCCCGCCTTAAGGAGTTATGCCGAATCAGCAATTTGTCGCTGTTTCATTTCCTGAATGCCCGGCTCACACCCGTCCACATCCTGAACAGAAAAGCAAAGCTGTTGTTCTCCTCATTAACTTCTGTCTTTCATCCATGTAATACACCCTCACGTCTGTTGTTTAATTATCATTCCTGGTAATATTGTTATATTGTTTAATAGTGAAGCCGCTCGCGATGTCACGAGCACATTTTTGTCTAAACCAGATCACACAGTGTCACCATTATGACACAGCCGCCAGTTAAACTGGCTCAGACAGCCATCTGTCTGTTTTAAAAATATTTTCAATCAAAAAATCGCAATTCTCCAAGCTTGATAGTCACAAAGCACCACGTGATTCAAACAGTTCTTGATGGTGCTGAATAGCAAGCTCCCCTTGCTATTCAGTACCAGGTGCCGGTACCCCCCTGTTATTCAGCACCAGGTGCCGGTACCCCCCTGTTATTCAGCACCAGGTGCCGGTACTCCCCTTGTTATTCAGCACCCGCAGATATTGAGAGGTGCCAGTACCCAAACAAAGAAAAACACAGAGGTGCTGGAAGTGCATACTGGTTAGTACCAGCCCACTTCTAGCACTGGATCCAAAGAGGCAACAGCGGGCCAGCAAAAAGCAGCCATGTCCAGTCCAAGGTAGTGGACCAAGTGTGCTGTTAGTCTTGGGTTCGCTTATGCCACAGCTCATGTTGGCTAACTCTACATGAAAAGCGCCGGCCTTGACCTTTCACATTTCTCATTTCAAGTTTTATTGCCACACGTGTTCTGAGGAACACAATTAAATACTTACGCAATGATTGCAGGGGAGGGGACAGTGCATGGGGGACAACGGGACTAGCAACAACCCAATACAGGACAAAACAACGGCACAATAAAAGACAAGACAGTGAAAGACAAAAGACAATGCAATGTAGGAGTTTTAGTCACCACAAGGCGCGGGGTGTGTGAGAATCCATTATTACATCATTTGTACAGAACGGTACATGAAACATGGAAAAAGAGAAGGAAAAGAAAGAAAGCCAGTATTATTACTTTTAGCACTATTACCGCTAGCACTATTGTTGTTAGCGCTATTGCTGTTAGCACTATTGCCGCTAGCGCTATTGTTGTTAGCGCTATTGCTGTTAGCACTATTGCCGCTAGCACTATTACTGTTATAAAAACACAACACGGAATAAAAGCAGGCTTGCCCATCTTTTTATGTTCACTTCATTGTGGATTTTGCCGACCAAACCGGTGACATCACTGCTAGGCTGCTGCATGGCCATCAGCTAGCTAAGTTACCGAGAGACAGTTCCTTTTTAAAACTAATTAATTCATTCATTGGTAAATAATTATGTTTAGAAAAAAAAACAAAGAACATTTTGCTGTGTAACACAAAAATGTGTTAACGAGAAAGAAATCAGCTTCAGGACCTGAAATGCCCAAAACGAGTAGCATATTCCTTATTCTTTGGGTGATATTTTACATAATTTATCATAATGAGAATCAGAATCAGATTTATTGGTTTATAGGTTTAGAAGTATGTGTGTGGCACATCTATGTTCCCTAAGTTATCTATGTTCCCTAAGTTATCTATGTTCCCTGTCATCTTTACAGTGATTGTGTTCAAATTCCCTCCCCATGTGTGTAGAACGTGCATGTTCTCCTTATGTGTGTGGGTACAACACCCCCCTCCCCCCAAACCTCTGCTGGGTAAGTAAACAGGCAGTGCCTGTTTATGTTACGGAACATATTAACATTTAAAATCATTTTAAATACAAATAATGACCCATTTTTAGGGTGTTCCTTCATTGTGACCTTAGTCAGCCGTTCACAAACATATCACACGACGAACAACTACGGACTGGCAAAAAAATTTAATTTGACAGGCGCCTCTTTTTGAAAGCAAAAGTGTTCTTCTAACCTGCATTGTTACTTATTATCAGCTAATTATGCTAATAATTATCGCCATAATCAGCTTATTATGGTGGCATTCCCAAATTCTAACGTCCAGTTTCCTGTTTTCTCCAGCCTTGTTCATTCCTGAGCCCAAGTCAAACACGAGAGCATCGGGAGAATTAGCCTACAGACGATGCTGGGAGGCCAAACCGTCCAGCTACAGCACGATCAGCCAATAAATACATCTTCGCCTTATGCTTATGCATGAAACTCTTCGTCTGCTCTTTTACCTTTTTGAGGAGTTGAAGTTGAGATTTCTTTAATTTGAAGATTATATTTCATATATCAAATAATCAACACACCAAGCTGAAAACTAGTGTTTTCATCTTTTCAGACTGCAGTGTTTTTCTAATGCACTATTACTGTTCAAGGTTGTCATGGCAGCAATACAGTCGTCTCTCTCGCTGACAGAGATGTTTGCCAGTGCCTTAAGCATGATGACATCCTGGTCAGGTCTTGGAATCTGACAGCTGCACCCTGCGAACTCTTACAGTACTTCTTCTCACTTGGTAACACTTCACTTGACGGGGCACAAATACTTAGCAATAACTCAGTTGCTACTGAAGTACGAATCATGGACAAATATAGTCGCTTCTTGAGATGAAATATGCGTTATGATTCATTAAAGATGAACAAACATGAGATCAGTATTACACTTGTGTTATTCATGACTTGTTCCTTCAGTACTTCCTTCAGGTGCTTTCAGTGGTTTACAGAATTAACCAATATAGTGACAAATATAGTAACTGCTTGGGATAAGAAGATGCATCACGATTCATTAATGATGAACAAACATGAGATCAGTATTTCATGTTACTCATGACTTGTTCCTTCAGTAGTTCACAAAGGTTTACAGAATTTACAGATATAGTAACAAATATAGTAACTGCTTGGAATAAAACATGCGCCACAATACAATGTGTTAATATGACATCAGTATGTGACTAAGACTTAGTTTGTGGTTAATTAATACACAGTTAATAGCATGATACTATATTATATGTGCCATGTCAAGTAAAGCGTTACCTGGTGCTTCACTAATTTACTCAGTTGGGTTTGGATTATTTGCACAATTCACTTTTCTGATATACATTAAGATCATTTTAGATGCCAATAGTTGTCCTATTGGGGTACAAGCCATCACATTTTACGCTGCTTTTTGTATAAGCCTAGTTTTTCATCCATCTTCCAGTTGCTTATCCAGTACAGCGGAACACCCAGTACGCCAGTCCATCACACCTTACTAGAAATGTACAGACACGAACTTTGAACAGCAAGAGAAATCACAAATAACTGATGCAAACTCCACACATATGGGGGTTTCAGACCCATAACCTTGGAGGTGCGAGTCAGTGGCGCTTTCCGCTGCCACGGTAACACCCTGCAGCAGGGCATCATCACCTGGGTTAGAATTGCATGGGCCGATCGAATTTCAATTAACCCAGAATGAATAGGCGCAAGGAGCATTACACATGCCTGTTTGGGAGCTTGGGTTGGCAAACTGCCTGCCACACAAGTAAACAACACAAGCTTAAACCAAAATATATAAATATATAAATTCAACATATATGTCATGTTGCAGCCTAAGAAACCATTTCTTAAACTCACCACCAATTATGTTTATGTGCATGTGTGTGTGTGTGTGTATACATACTTATATATACATACTTATTAGTGCAAGCAAACTTTAAAAGTTTAGTCATTGAAAGCAAGAATAATTACAGAGTATTTCTGCTTATAAATCTTGTTTTCAGTACATGATGGTTTGTTAGCCATAAGTATCTAACTCGAGTTCCAGGAGGTAAATAAAGGTATATCACAATAGTGTCGATTTGGGTATGGATGGTAGGGACATGTGGGAGTACTGTGTTTAGGGGGTGGCGGGTTCGGAGGTGTCTGGTGTTTACCAATGCTGAAATCAAAACATCCTTCGTATATCAGCTTCAGTCACCAAAAATATTGCTTGTTTTGTCAGTTCAGTCATCTCAATATTCAATATTATTTAATGTAAAATAGTATTCCAGAGCACTCATAGTTAACACTTACCTGCTCCGCATACATTCACGTACTATAATATATACTTATTTCATAGTCAGATTAACTATGGCTTTACACTGGATAGCTTAGATAACTTAGGCAAAAGAATTTCCTGAGGGAAAGTTACTCTGAATGCATGGGATCGTTGGAAATACAGGATCAACTACCACACAATTCTAGAAATTTCTGAAGGGACTAAGCATCTTGCAAAGTTTTTATCCATTGTTTTTCTGTCAGTGGTTTACTACGTAGTGCTGTGCTTGTAAAAATTTAGCATAGAAAAGATGGTTCCTACCTGGAGCTGTGTGTTTACATGTCTCGGTGATCAGACCCCGGAGATCACAGATTTATCGGGCCGATTGTCGGGTCCGTCTTGGGCGACAAGAATGTTCATGAAAGCCTTTCAGGGCGAGCAGTGGGATCATAGATATCGTGATGTATTATAGATGAACAGACGATATTGTGGAATCGATGGTCCCATTCCTTCTCATTTGTTGTTTGAAACTCTTGAGATTTGTCTTGATTTATAATCACCCTTTGGTTTGCCTGTTAGTTTATATTTCATAAAAACTCTTTAGGAAGAATGCATCAAATGACTTCCTGAAGTGAATCAAATAGTGACTTGTTAATCAAACAATCAGAATCAGAATCTTTCTTATCATTGTACAAGTACAATGAATTTGTGTGCAGTCCCTTTCAGTGCAAAGCCATTTTTGAAGGGAAAAAAATGTGACTTCTTGGAAAATTTCCAGAAGTGACAGATGAACAACTCGGTTTTCCTCTACTATTCAACAATTATTTGTTGGCCTACTTTGGACTGGGACCTACCCCAAACCAAAGACTGATGAACAGAAAAGGCTGCTCCAGGGATTAGGGTTTGTGACTCCAAGCTTCTCACCTCACTAAAATTGGATAGACAGAGAGAGAGAGAGAGAGAGAGAGCAAGAGAATGAGGCGCAAAGCAGGTCAAGACACATCAGTCGCTTCTCAGTCCTCTTTAGCCTTTAATCCATGAAACCACAGCTGGGGGGGTCAGGGTCCAGGACGTCGGTGCCCCTCACAGTATGTGCCTGTCCCATTTTGGTGGCTTCTTACTGTGAGGTGGCTACACAGAGTAAACCTCTATTCAGGAGTGCCAGCATCGTCTCACTGTATTCGGTATAGATCAGTGTTTTCCAGCCCAGTCTTCTGGGACCCTCAAACTGTCCATGGGAGCTAGGAGGGAGTAAAAACTTCGACCATCTGCAAGTCCCCCAGGAGTGGGTTGAAAAAACAAATACACTGTAGATGTTTAATATAAACATCTTTAATATAAACGTGTAAAGTTTCAAAGCATTCTAGGTTGATGATTTTGGCCTATGGCTCATATATGATGAAAGCATGGCAGTTACTAAGCAACCTTGAGCATTTCCTGTATGACATCATCACTATCAATTACAAATAGAAAAAATCGGATGTATGGAAATGTACAAGACCTGATTTTTAGTATTAATGCAGAAATTTAAATATATTAGACAGATGTCAACTATTTAGATGGTTCCTACTATTGTCCCCATTTCACGCTTACTTTTCAAATGCAAGTTTCTGACTACAAGAAGAATTTGTTGCATATCACTTGGTAGTACAAATACAAATGACAAATTTCACCAAAGTGACTAATCCAGAATATCCCTAAGTGTGTAATTTTTAGCAGTACATTCTCTTAAAGCTCTTTCTGCAACACCAATGTATCCTTAAAATGCAAAAATCCAAAAACTCAGCATCATAACAGTGTTTGCTAATAGCATATTGTATAAGATCATGCATTATTGCTGATCAAACTGAAGATTCTATTGCAGAACTAGGCACTCTGTTCTAGAACCTGGATAACAGGGTTGCGGCCATTCCGGAATACAGTCATCAATTCCAATCCAAATCAGAAAATGGAACTTGAGTTGGAATTTAAATCTCCCTGAAATTCGAATTCACTTCCAAATCTGTTCCCCATAGTATTTTTTTCCAGTGCCAAATCCAGTTCCATTTCCTAATTTGGATTGGAATTGATGAATGCATTCCGGAATGGCCCCAACCCTGCTGGATAAAATGTCATGGGTCCCGCTGGTTTTGTCTGTGAGAATGCATTGTATTATGTCATATGTTAATTAATTGCAAGATAAAATTAACTAGACAGAAGTATCTATGAATATGAATGAACAGTTAGTGAGATTTTTCTTTTATATGTATTTTCTTACTCATGTGGAAAAACACTCCGATATTTTGCCATCATACTTGTGAGACAAGCGTGGCAGAAGCTAGCCATAATCAGATTCCTCAGTTACCTACATTCCCCGTCTGATATTTTTTGGTTATGTGTTGGTAATCGAGGCAGGAGACACAGCGAAACACTGACATTTATTTTTCAAGAGCTATTTCCAGCGTCTTGGACCATAACACTGTATACTTCGTGAATATACTCAATTCACCCAGAGAATTTAATACTGTGTATCATGACAATTACATCAGCAGGAAAGAGAACAACATGACAGATTGTTACAATGAATGGATGATAGAATTGAAAACCTAATTATTTGTTCATTTGTACCAGCCAAACTGTTAATAAGCTGTAACTTTTATTTTGTTTTTTTCCCTGAATGTGAAGAAAAACTACCTGTGGACATGGAGTATGGTATGCGACATGTTAATGATACAATTTTTATTCATGCTTTTGGGTAGCAAATCACCACATATGTCTTGTATCGGTGATTACTGCAAATGGATTACTGCACTCATTTTTGGCTCCTGCATACAGAAAAGACTCCAGAAAGATTAGTATAAAAAATACTGATGGCAGCCTTAAGATTGGTTTAAATTTAGACCCCAGTGCTTAGATTGGATCCGTGAAACGGATTTAGTCAGGCATCTGCTGCAAAGCTAAACTGGGCTGAAAATACCCACAGGAGATCAACTTTGGGAAGTGAGCTCCAGGACACAGTGGGGTGAGCATGTGGGGGTCAGACGGAAGAAAGGGACAGGGCTCACTGAGCTGGGAATGAATGTCACTGAGGGTGTGGAAACACAGCAACACAGAGATGGGCATTGATGATATTGGTGGGGTGCAAAGTGAAATAAAATGTAAATGTAAATGACCATGACTGTCACTTCGACTCTGTGTGTGTGTGTGTGTGGTCCAGGTATACCTTACCTTGTGGGGACCAAATGTCCCCACAACGTGATGAATACCCGTTTTTTTTATTACCATATGAGTACCAGTTTCCTGGTCCCCATATGGGAAAACTCTACTGTATAAAAATCCGTGATTGCAATGAAAAAACTAAGGAATGTGTGAGAGTGTGTGTGTGCGCGCGCGCACGCTGGAGAGGTAGAGAGTCCTGCTCTGATAAGGAGATTACTCAGATTGGGTCCTGCTAAACTGAGCCGCTCCTTGAAACCTGCTAATCAGCGTGCAAGCTGCCTCGCCAGAACTAACAGGACCAGCTGTACTGGTGCACAACCTCAGGCTGGAAAAGAATGAAGCAGATGTTTACAGTAAAGGGGGAGGGACATGGCAGCAGCGTAAAAGCCTTAATTACGGCTTAAGGCGCACAGAGTGACACGGCCAAATCTCACCCAAATTTTTCTGATACATTTCCAGAAGTTAAATGCTTGGCAGTGGCAGAATGAGAAAAATCCTATGAGGGTGGTGCAGTCTGTCTGCCTGTCTGACTCTCTGTCTGCCCGTCTGTCTAAAGGCTATGGTATCAGTCCATCTCAGGGCATGCACACGCACTCTGTGGGCAATCAGGAACACCTATTCGCTTGTGGGTGGAACCTGAAATGCACCGCAGAGGCTGGATTCGGGCCCACAGCTCTGGAGGTGTGCGGTACCTTTTCGGTGAGCTAAAGAACAAAAATAACAGGATTGCCGGTGATGATTTATCTTCCTGCTTTGACACGGCACCTCCACACCCTATCCCCCGCAAAGCTTTATGTTAGCTTAACTAAATTAGAGGTTAGACAATGCCCTGCCTAACATGTGCAGTGCTATTCCGCTTTGTTCAGCCTCAGAAGCTGACAGCTAATCATTTATCGGATTATCTTGTATTGTGATACCTATCTAGAAATATTCAGATTTTACTCAAAGGAGTTCACATATCTTACAGTAGCCTGTTTACCAAAGTTAAAAAAAAAAATGTCTTTTTTGTGTCATCCAATTTATTTTAATTTTATTTTCAGGGGAGAGGGCAACTACATCAGTTTATTGTGATGTCAGCTGTTTTGTGTGTCAGTCTACATCCAGGTTTAGTTTGTGCTTGATGACTCAGAACAGTCAGTAAGGGCAATGGCAAGCTTCTGCTGTTTTTATCTCACATTCTGATCTGCATATTTGCACTGGCATCTTTACTTTTAATTACAGACGCTCCTCTACTTACGAACAAGATACATTCCGAAGGGCCGTTCGCAACTTGAAATGTTCGTAAGTCGTTATTCAACATCATTTTAATGGTATACGCAAGTACAAAGAACTAGGATGCTGGGAGTACGCACGCTATGCGGCTGCGCCGGCAGGACTAGCGGCCAGGAGTCGTACTAGGCGGAACTGGAGCGGGGAAAAAAAAACTGATGCTGTGGACAGAAAACGGGAGCCCAGTGAACACAATTTGGACTTACAATCCTCTTTGTTCGTATCTCTGTAAGTTGAAAGTGCGTACGTAGAGGAACGTCTGTATAAGCAGACCCATGAAATCTGCACAACATTTCTTTTACCTAATAGTAAATGATATTAAATGTGACGGTCGTGTCATTTTATAAGTGGTGATATGATTGTCTTGTGAGCTTACTTATGTATGAATAACTCTGAACTCTGTCTCCATTGTGGGATACAGAAACATTTAAAGGGAGTGCGGAATTCTGTTCCCAAATCCTAAGGTGCAGAGCAGGTGATGGAAAAGTTATTCAAATCACCTCAGAGCCAGTTGGCAATTCCAAGAAACACTCCCCCTTGTGGTTCAGTTAAGCGATTATGCTTAGATTTTACTTTTATTTTAAATCCAATGATATTGCTGCATATTTTACTGAAGTATTTTGAATTAAGCACCTTTCTTTACAGATGCTATAGCAGGGCCATTCCTGGAACTTGAATCAGCAGCCTTTTGGCCACAAGGCCACAGTCCTAACCACTAAGCTCTCTGTTGCCATAGGAGTGTCATTCGCAGCTGTTAGGAAGCTATATTCTGCAGTTAAGGTGAAGGTTTGAGCAGAGTCCTGAGCTTGGATCTTTAGATTGGCAAGCGGTTTGTTTTCAGTGGTCAGGGTTGACCGTTGACCATATACTTATTGTGTCATTCTGTTTTCACCTTTGTTTACTGGATTGTAAAAAGGAAGGTAAATTATTGTCAGCAGGGCTGCACAAAAGAACAGTTAAATAAAAATAGGATAAGATGCCAAAACTTAAGATAAGTAGTAATTCACAGTAAGAAAACCAATATTGTGGAATCTTGGAAATAAATGAAAAGAACCAGAGCCTCGTGGTATTGTAGTTTTCTTAAGTGCAAACAATGCCTGAGTTGATGGACAGTTCTGTCAGTAAGCCAGGAAAGTGTGATGAAAGAAAGATGAATGAACTGTACTATCATATACGTTCCATATAATTTGCATTCAAGTCAAATAAAAGGCAGGTCCGGGCATATATTGTTAAAGGGTAATTTCCCAAAGTGATTGTGTAATGCACTACTGAAATGTTGAAATGATTTATTATGATGTACAGCTAAGCAACATTTACAGAGAATCAGAGAAGATCTGAAAATGCATGCGGACTTTATTAAGAATGACGGATTACTGAAATGCATATCCAGTGAGATGGTATCCAGTAACGGCCAGATACCTAATACCTGAGACAAATACTTTATATAATTACTGTCAGAATTGTCTGTATGGCTTTTCCACTATTTGTCATTTTTCCATCCATCCAGCTTTTCCAACCATCCATTTTCCTTGCCCAGATGTGTTATGCAGGGTCACGGGGGTCTGGAGCATATGCCAGAAGCTATGGGTACAAGCTCTTTATTCCTATTCATATTATTATAGTTACACCTCTGATATGTTACGAAATACCTTTATTTACCCACCGCAGCTTCATCTAATGCTGTGATTGAGTCAGAATTATCTTTGATAGCGCACAAACCATGAGAGCAGTAAAAATAACCATCGAAATCATCGTCGTCATCATCATCATCATCATCATCATCATTATCATCGTCGTCATCATCGTCGTCATCATCATCATCATCGTCGTCGTCATCATCATCATCATCATCATCAGCATTATCATCATTATCATCATCCTCATCATCATCATCATTATGATCATCCACGTCATACTTAAGGCAACGAAAGCAGAAATGAGTTTCACATTCGGGACACTGGATGTTGGGGCATCCTTCACCTGAATGTGTCACAAGGGTCCTGCAGGCGGGGCAGATCCGGAAGAAGGGACAGCCCTTCACCTTGCTGTGTTCCTTCGCGATGAGCTCGCTTGACAGGAGAGCGGCTCGCGTCTGGCAGAACGGCAGCGCGCAGGAGCTGCCCCCGTGCCCGCGCCACTTGCGGCGGCACGAGCAGCAGAACTGGTAGATGCGGCGCAAGCTGGAGGAGCAGCGCGGGCACGCGGCGCGCTGGCCGTGCACGCGCCTGCCGTCGCTCCCGTTGCATCGCGGACACTGGCCGGGGAGAGAGAGAGACAGGTAGGGGAAGAAGCACCAGCCTGTGAGCAAATATCATGCACCGCTGCTGGGAAGTGCTCAGGTACCAAGCTGTGGGAGCTGTCATGAGTTTGCACACCCCGAATTACGTTAAATCCGTATTGTGGTCACTTTAAATCGAATTCATTCACGGTTTTGGAACCAGTAAGCCCAGCCACTTTTCAGGGTACCAGCCAGACTGGGTGTCTGCTTGGCTGTTACAGGTCAGGTACACGTCACCAAACTTACTATTAGGGACGCGTTCATGGCATCGGGTTGGGCTGCTTCTTCAGCTATTCTGTCTGCTTCGAGAGAGGAAAAACAGAATGGCGCAATTTGATACCACGTGTAAAATTAATCTGAAATTCCTTCCTGGAGGTAACCGATACTTTAAACGGCAGTTCACCTTGCTCTACCCTACTTATATTATTGCACCTAATCATTACGGACATAAAAATTTAAAAAGGCTCTCAGAAGTTATCATTTAAAATAATTAAAACTCTCAAAGTTTCAAATTCGCGCAAGTTCCTATCCAAAATGCTTACTCATGCAATCCATTACTTACGTATCATTCAAAAATCATTTCATAAAATTGCGAGACGTAGTTTTAAGAATATGCAATTCAGTAAAGAGCCTTACCTACAATTTCTCTGTTCTGCACATCCAAGGATCCTAATCGCGGCGGAAGACAGTGACAGTCGCCTTTCGAATTGGAGAAAAATAACTCAGAAATCAACGGTATATGTAACAAAGTCCGTTAAGTTACGAGATAGAAGGGAATTCCCGCACATTACAAAAGTGAAACCAGATACTTTTGGTTTCGCTCATGAAGTTCGGGGCAACTCCACGTATAAGTTGACTTTGAAGCTGAATTTTTATTTTCGTTTACTTTCATTTATCTTTACGGCCCTGACCAGCTACAGGATCGTTAATCAGCGCGCCAACGTATTCCGTGATTCATAACCAGGGACTGACATAACTTGTACGGAAGTATGCATTCACCTTTAAAAGCGATACGTGCGGCAATCGTTTGTTGTAACATTGTGAATGCGTATCTATTTTATGTGCATTTGCACCGGCATGACAAGAAATTATGGTGCATTTAACCTTTAAATGCTAATTCGTACTTCATTTGCGATATAGATGTAAAAATGCACGTTTATTTCTTGTCATATCGGCGCAAATGAGCATAAAATACGTACTCATTTGCGCTGTTACATTAATCGATTGCCGCACGTATCGCTTTCTAAGGTGAATGCGTACTTGCGTACCAGTTATGTCGGTCCCTGTGCATAACAGCAAAATCACAGAGCTGCGTTCAATTCGAAAATCCAAATTACTCCAGCCCCGAATGAAAGCCGAGAAGAAAATCAAATTACCTGTCTTCTTTATGGTTAACCCTTCAAGGGTGAGTTTTTATCTTCTAACTGTACGATTGTGAATGTCATGATACAGTAACGCAGGCGTGCCCACTGGCAAATTGGTCCCAGCGAGAATCGCAGCTTACGGACGAGATCGACGATCTGCGCAGCTGTACCCATATCATAATGACACGTCTCACAGCACACATTTAAAACATTTACATTCACGTCCACACAATAAAAGTTGGCGTCATTTCATTCGTGCACTAGTTTGGACATATTTTGCAACTTCCTACATTTGTCGTCGTTTACACCGCACGTGTCTTAAAAAAGGCTTAATTACAGTTAATTACAGCAAAAATATACACTGAAAACTAGCACAAACGTAACTATTTTTAAACAAACAAAATCACGTCTTTTTGTGATGATGGACATTTCCTCTGACGAACTGGTATTAATTTAGGCTGAGTAAATTCAGGTTAATCTGAATGCATATTTTTCTCCATTCATTGAAGAACAGTGTAAACAGTAAATTCATAGGTTTGGATGTTGGAATTATATGGGTTGTTCCCAAACATTAAAAGAAAAACAACAAAGTTAAACAGAAACTAACAAAAACGGCATCAACAGTGAAAGTCATGGATGACATCAGCCTCAAGGGGGTTCCTTGAGAAGCAGAATCAGTGTACACGGCAGTTGCTCCCACTTCGTGGAAACAGTCTGTCCCGTTTTAATGTGTTCCCATTCATTTGGAGTGACACCAAAGTCAGTCGTGTTTGGTTAAAGCGGAGGCAGAGGGATGCATTGAGTTCTGGCCGCTTTCACAACGTGATCTTTGTGTTGCGGAAGCTGGAATTGTCCCTGGGGAGGAAGAGAGGAGCTGTTAGACTGAGGTAGGGGGGCGACGTGCAGAAAACAGACGGCGGGAGTGCAACGCGGGCTGGCGACTGTCTAGTCACATGGATGTGGCTTTGCTAGTCTTGCCATAACTACTGTAAATTGCGAAGCCTAAAGCACAATTAAGTCGTTGACTCCATTTATGTACAAGTGCCATTAGCAAATGTTAATCTATGATAACCAAAGGCGTCTAGTTGCTTTAGCAGACAGCCTTGCGGTGTGTGATTAACATACAGCCACAATCCAGGCCTTGAGCAGTATGTTAGCCTGCTGGCAGGTTCTGTTCTAGTTGCGTGTGCCTTCCATACTTGAGGCTGTCGTTGTGAGTCTTGTACTCCATGATGGTGTTGGGAGGCAGGTTCAGAACGCGCCGCAGTGTGTCACGGATCCGGGAGGTGGTCACTTGATCGTTGGCCGTCTTGTTCCATATCGACAGAATGTCCTCCTGTAGGGACAGGCCAGAACACACAGACACACCAAAGATCAACATCCTGTTGCCACACGGGAGCCCAGACAATCCAGTTCAAACAGTACAACAGAAACAAAGTGTTCCAGCTGTAACAGGACATAACAAAGCAAAAGAAAAGTGGGCCATTTGTTTAAATAACCATGAGATGTTACTGCTAATTTGTAGCATTTGCTTTTGGATCTAAGTGACAGTCACACATTAAGTAGCAGACACTGACTGTGATATTTGTAATCAGAACAAAGCTTATTCAGTGGTTCTCCTGCATAAGCAGAATATGCATCCCAATCAGGAATCAACACCCAGCTCTGTGTGCCTGTCCTTCTGCTACTGAGACAACCCTGGACTGATGTGAGGCCGTGCCCTTCCACTCTGTCCTCTGATTAAAGTCTGGTATGGTTTCCGGAAAGTTCTGAGGGAA